>JAQGCN010000475.1:0-20668 GCA_034699725.1 Friesea truncata
ATACAAATATTTTACCTAAGAACTAATGGCTTGTCCCTTGGTATAAGGTATCCTTTTTCTAGTGTGATGTATTTGGCTACATTTGGATGTTTCTTGCTGTAGGTAAATCTCGTATCGAAATCAGCTAAACATAGGTGTTCTGCTTCTTTAGTTCTCTTTACGTAACGGTTAAGTACATTGTCAGCAAAAATTTCTTCAGAGTCATCAGGTAGTTCCAGTAAGTCCTTTTCTGATTTAAGTATCCCAGTTTTTTCTTTTGGTGGTCCAGTTGCAACAAATATTTCTCCTCTGCTACTCGAAACAAGAGGCAAACCCAGAACCCCAATCGCTGCTTCCTGTTGAGAGACTTGTGTGAAATTAGTGAACACGTTACCAAGTTTTCTCATGCGATCTTTAAGTCCAAAGTTTCCTCTTTTAATTTCGCTGTTAGCTTGAAGCAAGAACTTAGAGACTCCCCCATCTGATTTGTTTATATAGTTTAGGATATACGGCGCACATTGATATTCATCCACAATGAATTGGATATCTACGTTCGCTCTCCAACTTTTTACAATCTTATTGTTGTATTGGTTCAAATATATCGCGTTTGTTGAACGTTTAAGAAATATGGTCGTCTGACGTAGAGATGAACGCAACGCATTACAATATCGAGTAAAATCCATGTGAAGATCCTGCAGGAATGCATCAAAAAAGAAATCTTTGTCGAAATCTTTCCCCAAGGAAAGCATATTCTCCTGGATGGCTGAGTAATCTGCTTTCGCTCGTTTCATAACTTCTGGGAGACAGTCTTCATCAAATGGTTTCAGAATGCACGTCTTCGGCATGGGTGGACGAGGGAAGTGGAAACGACACGTTTGAGATCCTTTGTTTCCTTTTCTGCAAGACATGGTGTGTTTATGAAACTGATACCGAGTGGCATCTGCAAGGTCTCCCGATTCGTGACGTTCACAAGTGATAAATTTATCAACAAAAGCACAAGTAGCTTCTGGGTCATTTATGTCTGGAACTTCATTGAGCCAAATGATCATATGCATTATGGTATTTGGGAAATCAACGATTTCAAACTGATCGCCGAGTTCGAAAACGATTCATGGAATACATGCGCGACGCGAAAGATTCCTAGGCCTTACCTACTGATTCCACACAATAACAATCACACAAGAATCCATCAAATCAACTAACTCATCATATCAATATCACACTCACTCCATTCTTCACAAGTTCAATTATTCAGAAATTAAAGTTTTCAGAAATTCTCAAATACAGAAACTCAACTTTTCAAAAATTACAAAGTACAGAAAGTCAACGCTTCAGAAATACTCAAATACAGAAACTCAATTCTTCAGAAATCATCACCTATAGAAGCTGAACTCAACATCATGTAATCATTTATCTTTTTCTTTTTTTACTCTTATTCTATAATTACTCGTGTAGCCTCAACACAAAAACTTGGGACGGCGCGAAAGCGTCCAGGTGTGCAGCTCACCTGCTGATGATGGCTAAAGCAGGCCGAAACGCTTTCGTTCATTAGATTAATTATTTATTAAAAGTGTAGCCTCGCACTATAACTGTTGGCGGTGCATTTAGCATCATTCTATTCTTATTAATTGTTTTTTGTGTTTTGGAAATATAAATGTAGTATTTGGTTATTTGATCTTAATTATTTATTAAGATCAAACTTCAAGATCAAACTACAGTATCAAAGGACGGGATCATTCCTCACTATCAAAAGACGGGATCATTCTTCGAATCAATTGACCAATCTTCTGTAACTTATTCCAACTTTCAACTTCCAAAAGTCATAATAATAATTTTAACTTTTACAAAATTTAAATCATAGCATTAAGCATTATATTCCTCTAAACACCTATTATCCATGTATATTTTCTCTCTCTATTGATGGGGCGCAAGCCAAAGTCAAATAAATAAAATGAATGAAAAAAAAATTATTTATTAAAAGGGCAGCCTCGCACTATAACTGTTGGCGGTGCATTTAGCATCATTCTATTCTTATAATTTGTTTTTTGTGTTTTTTAAATATAAATGTAGTATTTGGTTATTTGATCTTAATTATTTATTAAAAGTGTAGCCTCGCACTATAACTGTTGGCGGTGCATTTAGCATCATTTTTTTCTTATTAATTCTTATTGTTGCATTTGCATATCGAAATATAATATTTGGTTATTTGACCTTTGACCTGAAGGTAATTCATAAACTTTTTAGTTAAATATGGGTTTCCACTATTAAATGGTTGTAAGATTTGCATTAGCAAAAGTTGAAACAGCATGAGACGTATTTGTGAAACGGCGGCAATATTGTTTATTTTTAAATATTATTTAAACTTTTTTATTAATTTGCAACAATTATTAAAGTATCAAAACGACTTGACGAAGACAGCACACGAAGTCATCTACGGAGTTGGTGATACAATCGTTCAGAATCTAAGATGGAATCCACTTCAAGGACTCGGAAGATCTGGTCATGGAATTCTAGAACCAGTTAAACATAACACGTTTAATTTCAACTGCAAGAACGAAACCGGTGCTGTTGTTCTTTTTCTTTCCAAAGTTTTTTTTGTAAAAGAAGGAGACGATATTTGCAAATTTAAGAATGAACAAGATCGAAATCTGGACAAAATTAACATGGATAACCAGCACAATTCCTCCTTAAAGCCTGCCAAAATTAAAGTATGTTGTAAATGTATGCGAAAGTTTAATACTGAAAATGGCCTTTCGAAGCATAAACTATTATGTTTAGGTAACCTTTATTATAAAATGAAGTCCATTATGATGTAATAATTACGTACTTTATAAAAATTAGGTGTCAAAAGCGGTCGTTTGTTAAACAAAAGAATTAAAAGTAGACATTTAAAGAAGATGAAGAAACTAAAACATGACGACATGGAGTCCCAGACCCTTCCGGCAAAGCTTCGACCAAAAATGGCTTCCAGAGATCAACAAATCACTACTATTTTCACTTCTGACAATGTACAGAAGCCGAAGAAAGTTTATAAGAAGTTAAACATTGAAGTGAAAACGCTATCCGGAATTGAAAAGTTAAAATCTCAAGCATCTTATTCATATGGTGGTCGTCAAACAGATGATTCGAGTTGTCTTCCGAAGCGGAACAAATGTTTCATTTTTTACAACAGAGTTCCACCCTCCAAAAAATTATGATCCAGTTGCCACTTCAACAAGAAATACTTGAGAAAGTGGAACCTCTTCGTATTAAAATTCAGAGAAAATGATACATTGTTTTTGGTAGAATTTTTTTTTTAAAATACCGTATACATAAACCGATGAAATTAAAATACAAATCATATTAAAAAGTTTCAAAAACAATCTTAAGTAATTTTAGTTCATGAGATGATCATTAGTATTTAATGGAGTTTTGATATGAATTATATGAATATAGAAGTGAATATCTTTCTTAAGTCCCAGCATGCCCGATTCAAAATTCCAATTATAATACTGTAAGTCATATTGCAAAACAACTCATTAAAAATCTTTAAAAAAAGCCCATTTTAATAGAGGATAGGAATGTAAATGGTGGTCACAAATGTTCATTTACAAATTTTTGTACAACTGAAATTGTTCATTTGAAATTTTTTTGAAAATTGTTCATCTGAAATTTTTGGAAATGAACCTTAGCCCAAAATCCTATCCTTAACCGGACCCATCCTTTGACAATCAATTTATTGGTTAATAAATTAAAGTTATTAATGAATTAATCAAAAAAATTGTAATACACAAATTAATTCATTCGTCTTCTGATTCGGAATCAGAAAGTGGGATTGTCACTTCTAAACATGTTTTTGGTGTTCCAATAGGTTGCAAATTCCAGAGTACTTTCAAATCCTTTTCTTCCCCTATTGTCCTTATAGTATTAACTTGTAACAAGATTTCGTTGACTGCATTTTCAATTTTTTTGTTGGAAATGTGACGTTTAGTTCTACTGATATTTTCTCAATTAATTTTTCAAGGTATTCCCAGTTGAACTTTGTAGGTTCCTGTATGGCCTTATCAATTCGTTTAACAACTTTTGCGAGGATCTCCTGCTGTTTCTCAAAAGGCTCTACACTTTGTATCCATAACTTGGACATAAATGCTATTGCCCCTGTTGTTAACAGTTCCATTGGAATGAACGGCATACTTGCCTGTAAATAATCAAAATTATTATTAAGACGTTTACAAAGAATTAACGCTTCCAATGTACTTAGGAGCCCCATACCGTCTGAAAAGTGTTTGCAAAAATTCTGCAACTTCAGGAGCGGATTGTGTGACAAGAGCCTGCATCTTAGTAAATCGCGTCAAAGCACAAATTGCAACAATAATATACTTAGAGTAATTAGAAGATTCAGGAAGTCTCCCAATCAAATCTACCGTGATATATTGAAATGGATATTTACCTATTGGAAGTGGCTTCTGCAGTCCAGGTATCAACCCGTAACTACGACGAAACTCAATGCATGTTAAACAAGAGGCTATGTGGTCATAAACTTCCTTTTTTATTCCAGGCCAAGTCACATCATGTGATGCACTAAAAGCCGATGCAGTGTTTTCGTAATGTTCTAGTGGCCACTAACTGGTGCGTTATGGTAAGAATGGAGTAATTCAGATCTCAAGACTTTAGGAACGAACATGCGATGATAACCTTCCCTTACTTGGTATAAAATGCCTTTATTTAATAAATATTTTCTAAAGTACTCTGGCCGATGAATATTATTTAAAATCTCAATGCATTCTGCATCTGCTCTCTGGAGTTGTGGAAGCAAACTAGCATCAATATAGAAAATTGGAATTAATTCTCGTTGACCATTTGTTTGAGTAGAACCTAAAGTAGTGAGTTCATCCACATATGTTTTGAATTCGTCGTAAGAGTCAGCATGACTTTTAAAATCATTCACGACTTCTGAATTTATTGAAGGTCGATCAGAACCTTCGCCGTGTGCACGATAGAGCATGTCAGGGAGTTTACCACTCCAATGAACAATGAACTTTACCACTTTTATGAATTACTATGAAATTAAATTGTTGAATTTCTAGGCTCCATGCTAACAAACGAGAAGATGACATTGAATTATGAAACGACTTGCTGCTGAATTGTTTTTCCTTAAAAGGGTTTATGATCTACGACTATATAGAAATGTTTCATTTGAAGCCAAATATAAAAATGCTTAATGGATCGTTTAAAAGCGAGCCATTCTAATTCTGCTCAGTCTCAGTGAGTGAATATTTCTGCTCAGTCTCAGTAAGAGCTTTGCAAAAGTACCCCACCGGAAATTCTTTTTCGTCCTCTCTTATCATTAGCACAATTTAACTAGCGTCTGTATGAAGGTATAAATCCTCAGTACCGGTAACTGGATTTCGTAATAGCGGAGGTGAAGTCAACAATTCCTTTGTTTTTGTATAACTTTCTTCCGCAGCTTCTGTCCAAACAAATGGTATTTTCTTTTTTGTCAGTTGAAGTAACGGATGAATAATGCTGGTTAAGTGTGGGCTATGATGTCTGTAATAATTGACAGACCGTAGATAGGATTGTAATTGCTTTAAATTTTTCGGCTTCGGAAGTTCTAAGATAGCCTAAAAAATTTTTAGGGTCTGGTTGGATCCCTTTTTATGAAATTTGACTTCCTAGCAATAGAACTTTCTCAGGTAGAAAAGCAGCCTTTTTTGCATGTAATTTAAGGTTATAGTCGACAGCAATCTCTAAAGTTGTTCTTAGATCTTTTAAATGCTCAGAGAAAGTCTTGGTTGCCAGAGTTAAATCATCAATTTAAACTAACAGCGAAATTCCTATTAGTAAATGGAATGCTTTACTCATAGTACGCTGGAATCCGGCTGGACCGCAATTGAGACCAAAACAAACTCGAGTGAATGCACAAGTTATCACATTAGTAATTGGAATCGATTCAGCTTCTAATTCTCACTGATAAAAGCCTTTGACCAAATCTAACTGTGTGACAAATTCGATTCTTTCCGACACCCATTGGTGAGAACAATCTGAACGACGAAAAGGGTGAGTATCAGCGAGCAACCGCTCATTGGCACCTCTAAAATCTACGCAGAATTGCCACTGGTCTTCACTAGTGACACATTTATCACGATGCCCATTAAGCACAGTGTAGCTTGGACTGGCCCATTCGGATACCAAGTCAATCATGATCCCATTATCTCTTAACTTAGCCATTGTACGAGCTTCCAACGCTCGCACAGCCGCACTTTTGCGATAAGGAAGCGATTGGACTGGCTGTGCTCCGGGTTTTAATCGGAGCTTATGCTTGTAATGACGAATGGTACCGATGTCTTTCTCGTTTTTAGAGAAAGCTGCGTGAAATTCCACTAGTAATTTTTCTAGCGGGCCTCTATGATTAGGGTTCCTAATATGATCTAACTGTGCGAATAAAATTAAAATGTGTGACATTGTTTCGTCATCATAATTAATTATGTGAGGAGGAATCTGTGAAATTGTTTCCAAGGTAGGTGTGTCCATTTGATTTATTTCAAAAATTTCAACTTCTCACAGGAATCTGACTCGATTTTTTAAACTTTGAGTTTGGGAATTAAAATGACGGGAATTAAAAGTACCCTGCGGTGACCAGTCGCTGGGTGTTTTAAAATTTAATAAGGATTTTTGAGAAAACAAAATTTCAGGATTTTGATTTACTTCGGTGGCGTTGGATAAACTTACTGGAGTAATTTATTACTGGAGTTTGTGACAAGAATTTATTTGCTGGAGAATAAAAATCGTTACGAGATTCTGCAAAAATATAAGTACGCTTGGATGGGCCATAATAATTACACTTGGTTGGGCCATTATTATCATCACTGAAATTATAATTACTCACGGAAGGGCCGTCATCATCATCTGAGACATTAAAACATGGATTCAGGAACCATGGTACCCGGTTTCAGGAACCAGCGCCTAACATAGTTTAGCATGACCAACAAGGAACCACGGTGCCTGGAAACATGAACCAATTGCGTTTGCAGGAAGCTGCTTTACGCTGCCGCTGGAACAAAAGTAGCGATTTTTTATGAAAATATAAGCTAAAATAATAGCTTCTGCGAGACAGTTTTTTGAAATTTTTCTTAGTTTAAGAGATATTTAAGTTTGAAAATCCGGTTTTTGGTTCCTGGAATCAGATGCTTTGGTGCCTCAATCCAGGAACCTTCAGAGTCTAAAAAACTCGCATTAGATAAGTGCACGATAAGATCATTTTGGAAGTTCAGTTAAATAATGCTAATTGAATAATTACAATTTTTTTATTTGAACTAACTTTCTACTTGATATAAGTTTATTTTAAAGAGTAACTGTTAAATATTTTGCGAGAGAAGCACTTTGGTGTTGCTTTATCACACTTCCAAGAATATGTTGTAAAGTAAGTAAGTGCACATTGACTTCTCAATTAACATCGGTCATGCTGCATACAACATTTGTCAACGTCGTCCTTATACTTTGCTGAACCATGCAAACCACAGTGGGATACATGTCCATTGCATGCTAATGGGTTACAGGAGGTGCCGCATCGAATCATCCCATACAACGAGAAAATGCTTCGCTTATGTCGTGTCAATTGTGTGATCTGGAAATATTACCCACAATCAGCAATTAAATTTTCAGAGAGAGTACATGGGACTACTTCATTGTGCAATGGAATTTGATTGGTAGAGACAACTTGAAATCTACCGTAATGCATAACAAATGGTTTTTTAGCATGAGAGTTGAATTATACTTATGAAGTAAGCATTAACGCTTAACATTAATTTTCCAAACCCCTTCTTCCATAAGACGTTCCACCAAACACATTTGATTAAAAAATTACAAAGAACAATAATTTTAATATGAAAGTTAAGACTTTTAATTATAAAAACGTTGCATAAATCCATCTACTAATTCACACAGCAACGAAATGGTACGAGAATAAAAACAGTCTAAATTATTTCCTTAATGCCGAGTGCAAATCAAAATAAACAATTACAAACAAAGTCGAGGCTTAATGAGAATAACAAATTTAAACTTTTATTGACAAGAACATTGTGAAAACTTTTATTAACTTAAGTAATATTACAGCAGCATAGCATTAGAGATAGAAAATAAGCAAGCAATAATATAATCTGTCAAGATTAAGATTAGCAATCAAAGTAATATTAATTCCAATGAAAGATAGCTAATAGCCTTTGATTCAATCTAATAATATTATGCTTAGTGTCATCTTTCCCATGAGAATATTTATGCTATTATTGCTGAGTAGTTAAAAATAAAGCCATTTATTTTTAACACCCTTCATTATTAAGTTATGTTGTGAGGAATCTTAAAAGATTCCTCTCCCTTCTTGTAAATCTTCGTAGTTTAAGTAATGCTTGAATATAATCAGTCTTGCCTAAGATTCCGATGAATTAAGTCGATGATATTTTACTTAATTTTCAACATAGGCCCAGGCAGTTCCATGGAAATGATAATGCCTGGGCCCAAAATCAATCAATAACCGGAAGGGTATCTTGGTGTCGTAGTCGCACATGTTCATGTAATTGAATTTCAAAAACGTAGATTACATATTTTAATTATAGATCCAGCGAGGATAATCCGGTGGCAAACATTTATTTTGTCATTCGGGTCAGGCAGTGAGCCAGCATTACGGGGGTTTCGGACGGGTGATCGTCTGCCTCTCTTGTGTGCGTCCTTGAGTTCGGCAAACGGACCAATAAAGATCAGCGATAAAAGGGACCCTAGATTACTGAAAGAAAAGTTAAGAAGCGGGAAAGGCGGTGAAAATTGTATACACTAGTACTAGGTACCAAACTTCAAAATAAAAGAGGGATGGTAGATGTTGAATAACCAGGGTAGCTAATGTCGTACACAAATGAAATGTCACTGTTCTTACTATTTTTGTTTATGACATGAAAACGAAAGTTTATTTGTCGTAGAGAAAGAAAGCTAAAGTAATTGTTGTGTGATGATTAATGTGAATGTACTGGAAATATTTTTAATGAAAAATTGTTTTGGTTAAAACATAAAAATAACTCAAGGCATGCCTAACTTTGCAATAAAAAGGGTCTTTTAAGCGTCTGTTGGATTTTCAAAGCGGGGAGAAACAGAACTCTTGTAGTATCATACTGAACGTTTAAGTCATTCTGAATCTTTAAAATTTGAAATTTTGAAATTGTAACAGTCGTTGAAAAAAATGGAGAACTGAGAACGAAGAAGAAACGGAAAGTCAGGTGGAACATTAATGTGGAATGGGACAGTGCTAGTGACAGTAGGGTACCTTGCGGACCGGTTCGTATTCACGGAAAACGATAGCCAAAAAGTAAAACCGTATATACGATTTTTTTTGCAAAAAGAACTTGCGCGAGTTTAACTCATCTGAAACAGCGGGACAAATTCAAAAATTTCCGAATTCAAATTTATTTACCAGCTGATAAAAAATGAAAAAATCAACAATTAGTTCCGTATCATTGCTACTAGCTGTAGAAGAGGTTAATGAAGACGAAGTTGACCTTTTCTTGTTGTCGGGACTGTTTAAACCCAGGATTTATCATCCATTAGACAAAATCGTTTTTAATTTTGAAAACTTTACAGACAGTTTTTGTTTTGTGAATTTTCGTTTTGGCAAGACTGATTTACTTTGATTGTGTCAGGTTTTAAAATTTCCAGACAAAATTAAGGCGGACAATGGAATTAGTATAACTGGTCTAGAAGCATT
Organism: Friesea truncata; assembly: GCA_034699725.1. Classification (NCBI taxonomy): domain Eukaryota; kingdom Metazoa; phylum Arthropoda; class Collembola; order Poduromorpha; family Neanuridae; genus Friesea; species Friesea truncata. Next base: position 9,707 of record JAQGCN010000475.1, read on the forward strand.
ATGCATTGTTTTGAGGCGTCTGGCATACCCTAACAGGTAACACAAGTTAAATAAAAATAAATATGTAAAAATACTTACAATAATATCAAGAGTAAATAAAATAACAGTAAAGAATAAAATAGCGAACACTTAGACTACAATTGTCGTTGGTTTAACTGTCCTGTGTTTAACTGTAAGTTTAGATTACTGTGGCTCAACTGAAATGTCAATTCGTCTAACTTAGATTTTTAACTGCTTTTAAAAGGAATCGTCATTTTGGAATTCTTGAGCTACCTTCCTCCTCCTAAGCGAACACTTGATTTGGGCCGTAAGAATGTGATGTTTAGAAATTAGGTCAAATAATTCTTCTTCATTATTGACATCTGGTTGAATGCAGTTTATTTTGGAATGTGAACATTCGCAGTTTAAGTGAAAAAAGAATCCATTTTATGTAAATTACAAAGGTCGCATTCCAAATCGTTTAACATTAAATACGTGTCCTCAAATCGGATGAAATCACTTCCCATTCGATATGCTGCAATAATTATTTAGTCTAGATTGAAGATTTTTCTAGTAAGTATGCTGGTAGATTTCCTTGCGCTGGTGCAACATACTTCCTGTATCCCAGGATCAATATCCTGGGATTAATTCCCCCTCGACGTGAGCATCCAGCCACCGCTAGTGGCATTGGCAGGTGTCCGTCTTGTGGTCCCGAAATTATCTTCCATTCTTTCAATAATAACTTCTATAAACCACTATTATAATTATTGAAAACCTTCTCTATTAAAATATTAACTAAAATTGGTGTTCTGATGAGCGATAGACTTAAGTGGGATCACAAGATCACATTTATTCTATTTTTATCAACCAATAAACCAACAGTAGATGTTAATCCAGGCCTTGCTCCTTAATAAAAACATATATTAAACCTCAAACCTCATCAAACATGGGTCAAACTTACCCCATTCTCCATACACCAATAGAAGAATGGATCCATAGTCCTATTCAAATCTATTCTACTATACTCGGCTTCACTTAGCAACGGTGTATCATCATATATTTGATAATCACGTGGCTGGACCTCTGGATTCGTCAACCGCACCGGGTACCCGTCAATATACTTTCGAGTCCAGGGATTACGGTTGGGCGGCCTTCATAATTAACACCATATTATATATTCTATACCAATATTTCTAAAAGACCTTACTCATAAGCTTCGACATGAAGATCTGCAACCGCTCGTCCAGGCACTTCTTTAGGCTCCGCACTCGACAAAACAGGACACTCCTCACCATATACCGTCCTTTCCACACCCCAATATTGCTTTGTCGTTTTCGGAGCAGGTGACCTTTTAACCGCCTCCACATATTCTTGTTCCATCAATTCCTCACCATTGTTGAAATCAAAAATCAACGCTCCATCCTCCTTGAGCCGATCAAAATGTAGCCTGGAATAATGTTGTATAAAGGCTAACCCATGCTACGCCATTCCTTTGCGTATTGGAATCTTCAAAAATGTATCCTCCCTAGGTTCCGGATACTATAATAAAAACATATTTGCAAATTTACTTTTAATAGAGAAGACAGAAATTTTTTACCAAAGAATTATCCTCACGTTTTAACTTGCTTGACGTTATTTTCCCTTGGTTCCAGTCATACGGAATGGGAAATCGTGAATCCTTACGTTTAGCGATTGGATTGCTACTTTTTAAAAGGATACTAATAGTCCTGCCAAAAATCAGAGCATTCACCCAAAATCCCGACTCCCTCACGGTTCACATACTTCATCTGAGTATTATAAAGCAACTCATAGTATATCTGAGTATATCTGATTTAATCTGAGTGACTTGACTTGGTAGTTAGCGTTCCATGCTTTCAACCAGTTAGTCTTAGGTTCTAAACCGCTCAGATAAAATAAATATTGAATGAATTGCACTAAATGAGTGCATAAGGATTCTCTATATCCTTATTTCCCTTTCTTTCATTGTAATAATTACAAATGAGAGGTTAAGCTTGCCCTGTGTCTTCGATGCAGGTTGGGATAACTTAAGCCGTGAGGTTGGTTTCCCGAAAATACTGAAAACTCTCATATCTGATTTGAGAAGTTAACGTGTAACGCTATCTCCTCCAAAGCCTCTCTTACTAGTGAGCATCGTACGGGGATTTCCAGTGAGTTGTTTTCCCCCGTGACTTAGAGTTCTCTTCTCTGACCAAATGGGATGTATGTAAGATGCTCGACTGGTGGTGACGTAACAACCCATTGAGTGGGAAGTCGCTATAGCCAGTATAAAGAATGTACAATAATAATAATAATAAATTCATGTCACCCTAAAGCAAAAGTGAGTTCACGCCATTACTTCATACTTCATGTCACCCTACATCAAAATAGAGTTCATATCATTACTTTATTCTTCATGTCACCTTAACGCAAATGATACTTAATGTCAAAAAGCAAAGTTCATATCCCCACTTTCGGCTTCAAAGCAGACAGAAACAATGAAATCCCTAGCGTAAACATATTCCTTCGTGCACAGTTATCGGAAGTATCCTACAATTTATATGAATAAATTCAACGGTCAAGTCAAACACAAAGTATGAATTAACCATCACAAACTGAACAATATATACAGATACTCAGCATAATTCTCTTTTGAAATAGTTGAATCTTTCAGAAAATCTAACCCTCAAATAAACATCAACCTCTTACACCCAAAGAAGAATTACTTCCCCATTCCCTCCTTTAAAATGCTAGTTCACATACACCTTACAGCTCCATCCTCCATAACACCAAATTAGGACATCCCCTACCCACCTGCTTACTCCAAGATTTAACTATAAAATGTCTAATAATAATAAGATCAACCACTGACCAACCTTACATTATTCAGTATCAACTTCTGAGTCAGACCCAGAATATTCCGACCCAGAAGACTCGAACGCCTTTAACATATCCTCCGAACGCTTCTTTATTATCTTCTGTAATCTTTCGAGTAACTCCTCAACAATAATCTTTTTCAGATCTTCTAACGATAAGTTCTCGTCCTCATAAATCCCAAGCAAAATTCGTAACTCTTCATCTTCGGTATTTACTTCAACATCAAGATTTTAATCAACGAAATCACTGATTGTGATTGGATCCTCAATGAAATCTTTTACGTCTTCACAAAAGTTGATTTTATCACGATCCTCAAACAACATATAATTATTCTCTGCTAAACTTACTCTCTGCGAACACGACTATCAAACTTCTGAACGAACTCCTTAGAATAATGAATGGTAATTGGAAGCATCCTACAATTCATATAAATAATTTAAACAAAATTATATTGCATAACACGTAAACTATACATTTACCTGAAACTACCCGTCCAGGTATTAACAAACTGAGTTAATTCAGCCTCAAAATTAAAATACTAAACAATAAAATTGAAATTATAGAAGGTCTTTCACTATATAGTTTTTCCTCTGCCTCCACTGTGACTTTTACTGCTTGCGCTGAAGTACAAACGACAAGGGAGTTATCCCCCCAAACAGACCTTATTTTCACATATTTTCCTTACCTTCAAACGAAATACTACCCTTCATCCAATCCCTCATTCGAATAACAAAAGCACTTAACCTCCACCAGGACCTCATCTCATTCTCTCCATATACAGCTTATCCCCTCGCTTTATTAATAAACAAAATTCAAAATACACACCCTTTAACACTCAAATCTTACCCTTGAAAAGTTAAATCTCTCCGGACCACAAACCAAAATAATCATCCTTCTTCTATAATCCCATTTAATAAACCCAATCTTAGCATCAAAACCAAGACGGTACCACCGACAACAATTATAACTACAACCAGAATTCTCAGGATATTACTTAATAAATTAACAATACTCACCTTATCTCCCTTTTAAACATTTTAATTATTTATTTCAATTCAAAATAATCCAAATATACAAAAGTTTAGTATAAACCCTCTACCCCAGCATTCTCTTTTCCACGTATAACCCTCCCATGTTTCACTTCACACTTCCCACCTCTTTGCTAACAACCAAAATATTAACACTGAATACTAACCCCTTTCAAACTTAATTAAAAAGCATAATTAAAACATTACTAATAAGAAATTTTAAAACACCGACAACTATTTACCAAAATCCTACTTTAACCACATAAAGTAAAACACAATAAGTAAATTTGTAACACACCTATTATCTGATTCACATCAACATTTTCCCCCTATCTGTAATCTCAGTCTAGAAAATTTTTATTTTTAGAAACAAAAGTCTTCATACACACCTTCTTCCTTTTTAGCTGAAAAACTTAATTTTAACCAACTCCTTATTTACACAGTCCAACGTTCTCCCGGAGTATAACCATTCCTCAAACTTGAACCCTAAAATTTTCAAACTTCTTACACAACACCTGCAAACCTCCCCAGCTCGACTTCACACTCCCCTTTATACATTTTAGAACTCCAACAGTACAAACTTCTACATAACATTGGTAGTTCTCTAAATCTCTAAATTATCATTTACTTCTTCTCTTACTTCTTCTAATCACCATAACTAACATTTAAACTTTCTAACATCCTTTTCAAAATCCTTCATTTTCTTATCTAATAAGCAAAATTCAAAATCTCATAAACTACCCACCCTTAGCTCTAATGACGCCACTGACACATGCAACTCCAACGACCACAGCTTCGTCTTGAATTTCTCCCTTCCAATCTGTTCCTCGCTACCTGTATATCTTCACCACTTCTGGGATCTATAACCAAAAACAATATTAGCGGCCGGAAACGATTTCTCCACGACATATAACGTTCCAACTTCCAAAAAGTTTTGCAAATTCACGGATACTTCCATACAAAACTTCATAAACTTTAAGGGGACACTCTCTCAATGGTAGTTTCTCCAACAATAATTCACGTCAGCTAATCTCCTGACCATTAAATTCGAATTTACTCCTTGCCATAGTCTCAGCCAATTCATATAAAACTTCATATTTTTTTAATAATAGGTTTCGTGCATCCCACTCTACTAAAGTTCCAGTAGAAGGGAAGTCCAACAAAGTCAAGGATCTCCACATCGCCAAATATGCTTTAACTGCATCCGGACATCTAGATATGCCAAAGATTAATCAAACAAACAATTAACAAAACTGCACTAGTCATTGATTTCACATTAACTCACCCCAAATTCTCCATTAGAAAATTCAAAACTAACTCCATTACTATTAAAATCCCCTTCACAAACAAACAATTGTCTTCAGAATACTTTTAGCTCTTCCAGGAAGTCAATAAATACATTTTATCACCATAACAAGCACCTCTAGGCTATTTCTAACTTTATATACAACATAGAATAAAGTCAACTTTCCTCCCTACAACGTACTTTTGTACAATCTTTTCACAGTTTTCTATCCATCCCACGCACATTAACAGTCTACCCCTTAGCCTTCAACTCCAACCAGTTCCCATATAACAACGACACACGCTTTCAACTTACTCACTTCTCTTCCTTTCCTCAAACCATTTCCATTCTCCTTTAACTCTCCCTTTCAAGTTTCATCTTTTATTCTAACCCTAAACCACCATTTTTCCTCACCATCTTTTAAAAGGGTCATCAGGTAACCATTTTCCATCCTCAAATATTTAACAGAATGGTCTTCTCTCTTATCGTTCAAACAAAGTAGGACTAAACAATAATTTACAACCTCCACAAAGGGTCAATCACCCAAATTCAAAAAGATCAAGTCCAAACGTAAGAATACAACAATTTTCTTTTACATCCGAGGAAGGACATAACTATCTATATCCCAACAATTACTTTTCCTTTTTAATTCCACAAATCCCATCCTTTCTTATAAAATCCAACATGACAGATTAAACGAAAAGTAGTTTCAGAAAACAATAATTAATTTATTTTAATAAAATTTACAATATGTAAACATACTTTCACTTTATTATTGCAACGATGTCTTGCAACAAGTGTCTGTTATTTTAAATAACTTTCGATTCCAAAGACGAAATTTTACTTTTGTATGAATCCACATTAACATTTGGCTGACATTAATATCTATTGCAAAATCGTCTTAATTGTTCTTACTAGGTTTAAAGATTGCAAGTATAGTTATTATCTCACTCTCAATGCTTCTAATGCAATCTTGAACTTATTACAAGCCTTAAAACTGTCAAGCTAAGATTAAATCCGGACAAAACAATTGTCTTTGAATTTCTTTCTCATAACTTTCTAGCGATCAATAACATAATCGCTACAAATAAAAAGACAACCTTATATATAGCTTACTGAATCGAATAACCAAGACAATTACAGCATCGATCGTTTACCAGACAGCACTGAGTAATTCCCTTTTTAGTTTGAAATTAATTATCAATTCTTTATAAACGATACAACAATCCTTTCCATTTTGCATATATAACCCACAAAACCTTACTCCTCTAACGCCCGAGCTATAACGACGCTTTGCTTTGGCAATAATAAAGTGAATCACCTTTATAACAAATGTTAAAATTTCCTTTTACTCTTAAATTAACATTGTATCCAAAAATTACCTGTCCAAATATTAACAAAGGTACAATAGTTCGTTCACTTCTGAACAAATAAAATCAATATTTATCATACACATCGAATCCAACTTGCGTTATCAACTCTCAATAATACTATTCACAAAAACTTTCGTTACACTCCAGCAGACGTATCTCATATAAAATTTGTAGGAGAAGAAATGATTGTAATTTATAATCAACGTCTAGTACTAGGGATGGTTGATGACTCTAGACAGTAGGAATCACCTTATATTTCCCATGCTTTTATTAGTACAGAAATCTCAGAAAATAAAGATTACGAAGGGGAAGAATATGAAATCAAATTGGATCTTGATAATAATATCAATAAATCTTTCAAAAGCGCGTTCACTCCATATGTTAAGTTAACATGAAAAGTAAAGTTTAATTTAAAACTTTTCTTGGTTTTGAGGAGAAATTATTGTAAAATTTAATAACAAAATTGCAGCGACAAGAAATACCAGGAGCAACTTAATAAGAGGTTAGGTAGTAAAATCTCAACCTCGACCTTTTTAATTGAGATAATTGAAGAGGAGTAACCAAAAGCTACATGTTTTACAAATTGAAAATTGAGGCATAAATTAAACACCTTAAAACAAAATTTAAAGACCACAAAAAAGGTCTTTGTATAATTACTAAATTCATCCAATTTCGGTTTTCCAAAACGTTTGCAAATGGTATAAAACAATGTTTATTACATAAGCTTAGTTTAATTTTAATTTTGTCAATTCAAGAACAACAATGTCTTCCGACGGATTTCATTTTGACAGTACGTCTCTTAAAAAACTTTATTTCAACAATAGAGTAAAAAATGATTTTTTTAATTTAAAGGTATCCCTATCAAACAGCCAGGGCGTGAAGATTTTTTAAAAGACAAATGAACAAAAGAATAAATTGTCACCTGCTGAAACTTATATTACGACGTCTAACGGCGGTGCGTTTTACATGCTTTTACTTTAACGTTTTTTAAAACTGTCTTTTTTTTGTAGAAGAGTTGGATACTTTGGTAAATCATGAAAATGGAAGAGAAAAATTTGATTTATTTAAAGAAGCTAGCCGTGAAGTGTTGATGGGCAGTAATGTAGATAAATATTTTGAGAACAAGCTTATTACTTCCACAATAGGGTTGTACCCCTATGAAAATGTCCAATCACAGGAGAGTACAAGGTGTATCTTTAGTAAAGTACACCAGCGACCGATACACAATTTTAGTAATAATGTTTTACCGATTTGGGCGAATTGAAAGATTTCATTACAACCAAGATAAAAGAAATAAAACTTGGTAGAGCAGAGAATATTCCCATTTTAAAACCAGTGGACTTTTCAAAATTCATTACACCCAAGATGACTGATGTAGATTTTCGGAGAACTGATGACATTTACTAGCTTGGAAGTGGGAATTTACGTGTAAAAGTAGTGTGGCATTTCAACAATAAATATTATTTTTACATTAACAACATCAGGTTTATGATATGAAAATTAGCCTTTTTTCCAAAAACAGGGAAAGAGTAACTGAAGCAGGAGTACGTTATTATGGCCCGACTGTATGATACACTTACCTTTTTAGCCCGACTTCGGGCTTATGGATTCATCCTGTCCGTCTGTCCGTGTACACGATAACTTTAGAACGGGTGGACGGATTTGGACCAAACTTGGCAGGATTGTCAACTGGGTCAAGAGTAGAAACCTTATTGATTTTGGACCAAATCGGTCCAGCGGGTGCTAAGCAACGAGAAAAAACCATATTTTGACATGGATTTTTGAGCGTTTGAAGTGGATTTTTGATAAATTTAAAATAGTTTGACATTGATTTTTGTAAATTTTTGGAATGGATTTTTTAACATTTGGAATCGATTTTGTCATTCAATTTGGAAACGGCAAGTAATAAAAATTATGACGTGGATTTTTTCGAAAAAATCCACTGCAAAAATTGAAGAATACATTCCAAAAATTGTAAAATCCATTCCAAAAATTAATAAATAAAAAATCCATACCAAAAATTGAAAATCCATTCCGAAATTGAAAAATCCATTCCAAAAATAAAATTGCATTCCAAAAATTAAAAATCTATTCCAAAAAATGAAAAATCCATTCAGTAAGCCCGAAGTCGGGCTACTGGGGTTGTACAATAAGGTTTTTAATGCTTAAATTAATCATAAATCTTTTCAGGTAAAACTCCAGGAACCCGAAGTACTCCATTATTAGATGAAATTATTTTTATCCAAAAAGAGTTTCTCAATAAAAGCGAAGGGTTGGTCAGGACTTCAAATTGCTGCTCGAATTTCGAATCAATCATGCCTGCATTTTTTGATAAATTTGGTGTGAGAAACTCAATGTGCTGCTGGTTTTCATTCCCTTCATTTCTTGATCCAGTATCGTACAGAAATTACTGCATAAACAGCCAAGTGAGTACGAAGCCGTGTGCATTCTGCTTCATCATGAAAATGTTTTGAGCGAGCACTACTGGAAGCCTTACCGGCTCAGTTTTAATGAAAATCAAAACAGTGGCCCATTTTGGTGTTCAGGATTTACTCCGACAAAAATTCTACAAAAGAGAGAAAGTGAAAGTAAAGGGGAGTAATTTAAAGATTGGAATTGACTACGACGTGGTCACACTAAACCGTGCCTTGAAAAAGGCTTTCATTCCACAGTTAGTCAATGTTTCAACGGTAATTTTGCCAAGCTTTGCTTGGAACTCATGACCATTCATGAGAATTTGGAAGAACAAATAATCAAGACAATTTCTGAAAAAGGATGGGGCAAAATTACTCGAGAAGCTTTCCCTGTTGAAACTTTTCAAAAAAATTTGTCCGATCAAGCGTTTATGGAACAACAGTATGGAACCTTAGCAGAATACTTCTGGAATCCAACTGAAGACGAAAGCTGGTTTCAAATTGTCCAAGAACTTTTCTTTGCAAAAGGAACTGGGAAGTTTGGAGTCTACTACTTCGCTCACAAAGGTGAGCTACACATGGTAATTGTATTTTAGCCTCATGTCTACATGACAGACATGTTTGCGGGCTCCAGCGTTTTCACCAGATTGCTCCACTCAGTTCAAGCTCTTCCTGGGAGCTTTGATGTGAACATGAAACAAATCATGACTTCACAATATAATGATGAAATCAAGAACACGATTCATGCAACATTTTGCCCTCGAGCTTCTTCCAATAGCGATGACGATAATTCAAAGGATTTAATCAGTTACTTCCATTTTTTAACTAATTCATTTCAACTACAAGGATTTTTTTGTTTATAAGGACTTTTTCAATTTTATCTTTTTTTTAGTACAAACGGAAGAGAGGAGGACCAAGATTCTGTCTTTGGAGGCGACAGTCTCGACGATGATGAGCTCCTGGATATCATGGAAACCATCCAGTATGTCGTTTTATTGAATATTAATTTTTTTGTTATAAATTAAATGATGTAATGCTTTTCTAGTAATGATAACACTATTCCGTATGACCCGGCCATGTTCGAGGGACTAACTGATGTGGGCGAAGAAATTGTCAACATTCCTTCTTCATATCCCACCTTTGAAGACATAAGCGACGATGAAGGGGATTCAAGCAACCCCATCCTAATGGAATAAAGTTTTCAATGACAAATTTCATAGTCTATTTTTAAATATTTTCTTAATTTGAAATATTTTAAGTTTGGTTAGGATACGTTTAGTATTAACTTTTTTTAAAACTTTTGACTTTGTCAAACTTATTAATTTTACTAGTGTATACATTTGTAGCTTTTTTTTACTTAATTGCATTTTTTTATAGGGATAAGTGTACGAATCCTGTTTGTAAATAATTTCTATCAAATAAGCTATGTTAATCCATGAATATAAACTTGATGAATTATCAGCAAACGTTACTTGACTAAAGTTTTCAATGAGAGGTTTCATAATTTATGTTTAGATTTAATATAATTTAAATATTTTAATTTGAAATATTCTTAGTTTGGTTAGGAAAATATTCAATTTTAACTTTTTTCAAACATTTTTGACTAATTTTTCAAAAAGTTAGTAAATATTTTAGTTTTTTCTACTTAATTGAATTTTTAATTATGGATAAATATATGAACTCTGTTGGCAAATAATTTCTATCAAATCAGCTAGTGATCGCAAGAGCAAAATTTTCATTGGGTGGGAATCCACCCCATTCTGAGCCAAACGACACTTAGCCGACGTTAAAAGCACAAAAAACTCTTTTTCTCCTAATGCTATTTGCATGTTAATTTTACTCTTTGTAAAACGATTAAATTAGCGATTTGGAAGAACGAATGATTCAAAATGCATTAGAATATGTTAGTTGCCAACATTTCTGAGCTATATTTGTTGGAGGTCTGTTTTAACCTTCTATGACTTTCTAATATTTTATCTTATGAACTCCAATGAACCCTATTATTATTA
>JAQGCN010000476.1:0-20666 GCA_034699725.1 Friesea truncata
ACTGGAGCTTCGGATTGAGCAATTCCACTTTCATTTTTAAGTTTACATGCGTAGAGTCCACTATCCTCCATCTTTGCGTTATCAATTCGAAATCTGACTCTTTTACCATCGAATTGGCCTTCACCAACATTTATTCCATCTTTTGTCCATTCTACACTTGGTAATGGACTACCAATAACTTCACCAACCTGGTAACAAAAAATAATTTATTCATTCAGAATTGGTTGATTTAAACTTTATTTTGTCAACTTACAAGTTCGAATTCTCCACCTTCATCTGCATTAACTTTTGCAATTTGTTTAATGAATGAAGGTTCGCTGGGCTCTCCACCAGATTCCAAGGGTATGACATCAATTGTGCAGGATGATTTTGTAGCTCCTTCGCTGTTCACAGCCTGTAAAGTGTAAACGCCCTTCGATGATTCGGAAACGGCTGGAATCGCAACAACAGCCTTTAATGCTCCATCTCGAGATAGAATTTTAACTTCGAGTGGGATTGGTTCACCATCTTTTAACACGTTGAATTTCGGTGGTGGATTTGCAATAACACTCGTCTGAGACACAAAATACAGAAAATAGTGTCTGGTTTCTGGAATAAGAATGAGTGTATACCTGTAATTCAATTGGAAATCCTTCAACGACGCTTGTATCAATGAGACCTTGACTAAATTCAGGTTTTTGAAGTGGTGGTCCAACACTTATTTGAATTTCTTGACTGAGTTCTCCCTTGTCATTCGACAGGCATAGTTTATATTTTCCATCGTCCGTTTCTGCTGCTTCGACGATTTCTAAACTAATTCTGCCATCCGGTTCAATGTGACTGATTATACCAGTGTTTGGTCTTAAAACACGACCATCTTTTACCCATTTGATTTCTGGCAGAGGATAACCATCAACCTAAAATTTTAAAATTGATAGTTAAAATTAGATGTCCAGTTTTTATTGAACTCTTGGCTTACTTTTGCTGTAAGTTTAATTGATTTTCCCTTTGGTACACTTTTAGGTCCTTCCAAATCTTGTATAAATTCTGGTTTCCTGTGTTTTCCATGTACTTCAACAGATGAACTACTCTCAGCTTTCCCTGTTGGACTGTCAAGTATTACTGAATATATACCACGATCACTTGGTTTTGCATTTGATATTTCCATAATACAAGTTCCATCTGGGAGAGATTTTATTTCTAAACGTTCGTCAGAATCAGGATTTAAAGGGTGGCCATCTTTAATCCATGCAATGGATGGTTTCGGAGAACCATCAACCTTAATCTAAAAATATTTAAAAACAAATTTACATTTTTGTATAAAAATAGAATATATCGATTGCATACTTTGAGTAGGATTGGTTCTCCTTCTGAAAATGATTCACGACGTGGAAGCGATTTGATGAATTTCGGAGGTATTTTCTCAAGTGTTACGATAGATTCACTAATTGCACTTCCACCTGAATTCACTCCTTCAACTGTGTACTAAAATATTTAATAGAAAACAATTACCATTTAGAAAAAATTTTTAAGAAGTTTTTGAAAAATAAATGGTTAAAAAAAAGTAAATTTATGAATTACTTTTCCCATTTGCTGAGGTCCTGCATTTTGACAAGCAAAAATACACAATCCATCTTCTTCAGAAATTCCATCGGTAATCTGTATACCGTCCTTCATCCAACTAATTTGTGGTTTAGGTGTACCACTTATACTACATTTTAATATTAATTCATCACCGTCTTTAATTTCTTGATTTTTCAACTCTTTTGTAAATATTGGTGGATCAACTGCACAAACAAAATATTAAAACATTAATTTTATAAATTAAAATTTTTACTTACGTTGTACAGCAACCTGTGCCTTTGCTAATGTTTCTCCAATTTCACTTTTAGCTCTGAGTGTATAAGTACCCTTGGACCCTTTTTGCGCAGGACCCAAATTTAAGGTAGCAACCCCATTTGTAAAACTAACATTTCTTTCTTCAATTTCTCCAATTGGTATCCCATCTTTAAGCCATTCAACTTCACTAACTTGTGGATAACCACTCACTCTGGCTGTGAGAATCACAGGTTGACCTGGTGGTAGTCGCACATTTTCCAAACCCATGATTTCAGGTTTGCACAAAACAGCAACTTGAGCTTGTGTTTTAGCTTGACCATATTCGTTATGAGTGACTAGTTCGTACTGTCCAGCTCCTGCTTCTGATACAGCTTTCAAAGGTAGAGTGTAGGATTCTCCAACTTGCTTCCCAGGACCAAGAGATACACCATCTTTGAACCATTCACCCACAGGTGGTGGATTGCCTTTGACAATAGCTCTGAAATTTTTCAAAAAAATAAGAATAAGTTTAGCTATTTTAGGATACTAACATTTGAATTTAAAAATGAAAAATTCATACTTAAGTTCAGTATCTTCTCCTTTGATTACTGTTGCATTTTGAAGTTCTGCAACAATCTTTGGTGTTTTCAAATCAGCGAGTGGTATAATATTAAGTGTGCCAGTAGATTTAGTGGATCCATGTTTGTTCTCAGCAACAACTGACAATTCACCCCCTTCCTCCATTGTTACTTTACTTATGATTAATTTAGAAGAAATGGTAGCATCTCTACTTATTCCATTAGTTATAATTTGAATATGTTTTGATACTTTTAACTCTTCATTGTTTAGGATCCATTTTATAATTGGTTCAGGAGATCCTTTGCATGTTACCGTTAGTTCAAGATCTTCATTTTCAATTACTTCGATTGTGTTTGCAAGTTTTTGCTCAAATATTGGTTTACCTAATAAAAGTACCTTAGCTTCTTATTTTTGTTCAAATTAAAGAAATTAAAGTTTTTTTTTACCTTCTACTGTTATCTTACACCGTGATTCAACTTCACCACATTCATTGCTTGCTTTTATCATCCAATCACCACCGTCCGATGGTAATACAACGTTAAATGTCTAAAAGGTCAAAGGCTTATTAAAAACTATATAATGAAATTAATAAAGATGCTGATATGATGTATACCATATGATAAGTTTCTGTTGATTCTTTTGTAATTTTAACCCTTGCACTTGCTTCAACTTCTGTTCCATTATGAAACATTCTTAAGTTTGGTGTTGGTGTCCCAATGATATTAATTGACATATCCAAGGATTCTTCTTCTAAAACTGTAATATCCTTTAATCCTTTTATAAATTCTGGTTTTCTATTAACAGTAAGCTCAGCACTATCTTCATCGTATCCATAATCGTTTTCTACTTTTATACGAACTGTACCACTTGTTTCTACTTTTGGGAGTTTTACTTTGAAAGTGTCACCCTCTTCTGTATATTTCTTACCATCTATTGCAATATCACCCAAAAACCACTAAAATCGGTGAAAATTAAAAATTAGGATTGCTTTTACTATTGTGAAATTACATTACCTTAACTTTAGGATTTGGGAAAGCATCAACTTTAACTGAAAACTCGGCAGTTTCACCATAACTCGTAATTACTGGTTGTAATTTCTTAATTATCTCCGGCTTTCTCTTCATTACGAGTTCAGTACTTGCATCTACAGAACCATATTCATTTGAAACAGTTGCAGAAATATTTCCTGAAGAACTTCTTGCTAAATTCTTCCATTCTAATTTATGCTTTTTCCCATTTGAACTTGTTTTCTGTGTCCTTGAACCTGAATCCACGACTTCCTCGTCAATTTTCCTACAATTAAGACATTGGTTTTTTAATTTTTTTTGCACAAATTGATAATTAGTTTTGAAGTGAGTCTGTGTTATGTTTTTGTGTTAACGTACCATGTAATATGTTTAATAATATCTTCAGTTTCTAATTCAAGTATCAAAGTTTCTCCTACTTCCTTCTCAATCCGTTTTTCAAATATTGAAATAATAGATGGCGGACTATTAACTTCAACACCCCAAAAACATGACATTTGTCCAACACTATTCGTAGCAACGGCTGAATATGATCCAGCATCCTTCTTTTCAACATTTACAATTCGAATTTTATATTTCTCCTCTTCACGTTTAATACTCACTCGAGTATTCTTACTTAAATCTTGACCGTCTTTGTATCTGAAAATATACAATACCAAAATATTAATTTAAATTTTAAGTTTCTAAAAATATTTAAAAATATTCTCACAATTTAAGATCTGGCACAGGTGAGCCACCAACAGAAATTTCCATTTCAAGTGTAGAACCAACCAGAGCAGAGACATCTTTAATTTCGGATGTAAATTTAGGTGGTGCTCTTACAATAACTTCAGCCGCAGATTCATCTTGACCAAGTTCGTTTGTGGCAACAACCTTATACGTCCCACTGTCACTTACATCAACATTCTTAATAATAAGTGCCGTTGATTCAGCATCTTCATGTAAGAATTTGTATTTATCTCCTGCTGTTATCTCTTCATCGTCTTTAAACCAAGATAAATTCGGTTGTGGAAATCCATCAGTTTTAATTTCCAACATTCCTGAACCACCTGCGTTCATTTCTGTTTTTGTAAGTTTGGATTTAATAATAGGTGGAGCTGGTTCTTTGAGTAGTTGATGAACAGCACCCTTTACTGTCAATTCGGCACTGCATGATATACGTCCACTGCTTGTACTTGCTACGCAAGTGTACAAACCCGCATCCTCAGGTGTGACATGTTGAAATATTAAAGCGAGGGTATCTTCGTCATCTTTGAACATGACTTTAAATCTTTCTTCGGGTGTGAAATTTTTCCCATCTCGAAACCATGAGAATTCCAATGGTGCATTGTCTGGATTAAGTCCTTGAAAGACGTCCTTCTCGTCAACCACGTCCAATTTAGCAGTAAATGATTCACTTCCATAGATATTACTTGCAACAACTTTGTAAGTTCCCGCATCTTGAGATCTGACATGATTGATAAAAAGATCATAATGTCCAGGCTCTTCCGTTTCTTCTAATTTTACACGATCATCATATTCTAACACTTGATCATTTTTGTATATCCTTAATTTAGGAAGTGGATCACCAGAAGTTGCAATCATGAAACAAGCAACAGTATCTTCTATTACTGCAACATCTTTAAATTTTACAGGGAAACCTGGTGAATTTTCAGCCATGCGTGCTTTTCTCTCTTCTGGTGTCACTGTAAGAAAAAATTGAATTGAATGATAAATTTTAACACGTAAATTAAGTTTCTTACTTTCATGTACTGTAAGAATTCCTGAACTTGTTTTTGATCCAAATTCATTCGTACATCTTGCTGTGTAAAGCCCAGAGTCTTCATCTGTACAATTCATAAGTTCCATCGTATAATCAGTACCCATTGATGTCATTTTAATACGATCTGCCAATCGATCATCCAATGATTTGTTATCTTTCAACCAATTAACACAACATGGAGTTGAAGAATCAAATTTAGCATGAAATTTTGCAGAGTCACCGGCTTGTGTTTAAGAAAAATTGAAATTATGAAATTGAAATTGATAAACGAGTGCGTGAAAAACTTACGTTCACATGCAACTGATTTCATTCCAACTATGATTCGAGGTCCTTTTTCTGAGTTTGATTTTAAACTATCCTTCCTTACAAGTACAACATTTGATGAGGAACTCTTTAATAATTCCGACTGTTTTTGGGATGATGCCGATGGAGATTTTTTAGGTTTTGTATCAGTTTTTTCATCATCACTGCTATTACTAGTACCATTACCAAATGCAGTATCCACAGTTACACTATCTTGTCTTCTTGCACGGGCTGTTGGATCACTAGCAAAAGTTTTAACTTCTTCCAACCATTTTGTTTTTACTGATGTATCTGTATGTTCTAATTTGTATTTTCCTCCTGTACTTGGTTCGTGAAGGTCAAAATATTTCTCACCATCACCAATTATTTCCAAATCAGGTAGCTAAAATAGATTTCACTTTCATTTTTGTCTAAATATAATAATCTGTAATCAATAACTTACACGTAGTACGTCCTTAAGAATGAACACAGATCGATCTTCTGTAATTCGTTTGACTTTTGTTACTAGTATCCTACCCTTAAACAGGAATAAATACCTTTCATGTCGTACACCCGTTGTGTCAGTTAATCCAAACCAATCCTATAACAATAAATTCAATAATAAATACAACATTAAAATTATAAATGATTTTTATTCAAATATCAAATTGAACTGCCTAACACATACTGTATATAAATACTATATTTATGTACACAGTATACCCTAATATACAATGTATAAATTTACTGTATATTATGTTTTCACTAATATACAATGTATAAATATACTGTATATTATGAATACACTATATACAATGTATAAATTTACTGTATATTATGAATACACTAATATACAATGTATAAATTTACTGAATATTATGTATGCACTAATATACAATGTATAAATATACTGTATATTATGAATACACTAGTATACAATGTATAAATTTACTGTATATTATGTATACACTAATATACATTGTATAAATATACTGTATATTATGAATACACTAATATACAATGTATAAATATACTGTATATTATGAATACACTAATATACAATGTATAAATATACTGTATATTATGTATACACTAATATTCAATGTATAAATTTACTGTATACTATGAATACACTAATACACAATGTATAAATTTACTGTATATTATATATGCACTAATATACAATGTATAAATATACTGTATATTATGTTTACACTATTATACAATGTATAAATTTACTGTATATTATATATACACCAATATACAATGTATAAATTTACTGGATATTATGAATACACTAATATACAATGTAAAATATACTGGATATTATGTTTACTTTATTATACAATGTATAAATTTACTGTATATTATATATACACCAATATACAATGTATAAATTTACTGTATATAATGTATACACTAATATACATTGTATAAATATACGGTATATTATGAATACGCTAATATACAATGTATAACATTACGGTATATTATGAATACACTAATATACAATGTATAAATTTACCGGATATTATGTATACACTAATATACATTGTATAAATATACTGTATATTATGAATACACTAATATACAATGTATGAATATACTGTATATTATGAATACACTAATATACAATGTATAAATATACTGTATATTATGTATACACTAATATACAATGTATAAATATACTGTATATTATGTATACACTAATATACAATGTATGACTGAATTACTGTATCTTTGTCTGTTACCTTTTGTCCGCTAACTTAGAAATTTGTTTTTAAAAAGCAGTTCAATTTGATTTTTGTTGACTCAATAATATTTTGTGTAATGATTATTATTTACATGTGCAAGTAATCGTCCAAGTACTTTAATAGATCCTTTATATCCTTCAATATTTTTTAAAAATTTCTCATCTCCTGATTTTTGTGGAAGTGTCTTCATAAGCTCAAGTGCACGTTCTAAATCAGTTGTTGATTCGTTGAGATCAGAATTATAATCTACAAGTTCCTGAAGTAAAACTGAATAATCGTTCAATCGTTGATTGGGTAGACGAAGTTGTTCAGTAAGTGATCGAGAGGAATCAACTTTTTGACACAATTCCTATACAACCATCACACAAAATTTAAAATGTTAAAAAATTGTATATGATAAGTCTCCTCTCATACGTTGTAAAATTCAGCAATTCCAGGATTTTCCTTTAAATATTTTTCTGCTGCTGCTTCTTCTTCGATATATTTTGCATGTATATCAAATTCTCGTTCCTTTAAAAATAAGGTGAAGGAAGATATTTAGAATAAATAGGTCAAATAAATATAAGATTACTCACATACCAATCTAGTAAATGCACGACCCATTAACTTTGTATTATCCTTATTGGATTTCAATGCTTCGAGTAGGAGTGTACGATGGAATTCTGCAATTTTTGGTAGACTCCCAAATACAATATCTCTGGATTCAGATATACTTTTATCTTTACTCTCTTCAGCTGCCTTGTAGTAGATTTTTAATAAATTATCCATATCACGTAAAAATTCCTCTTCAGTTTCTACTAATTCACGTACGCTTGCGCTGAAATATATAAATTGGTAAATTAATTTAGGACCGAGTAAAGTTGTCAAATCGCCAAGTACAAGGTGACAAATTTGACTCGATCAAAAATCCTCGGCTTGACTCCGTGATTCCCAAATCGCGAGTCGATTAAAAAGCTTAATTTATTTATTTGTATGACTTACTCTCTTTCTTCTCGAATTGAATATTTCCTCCCTGTATGACTTGGTGACTCCCTGGGTGAAGTCGAACGACGTTTACCAGATTGTTTGACCGATAATTTTGATTTTGCCAATGAAGAATCAAGAAGGTTTTCTGCAGGTAATTCAAAATCGGAAATAAGTTCAGATTTAATCATAGATTTACGAAATGACTCTTCATAGCCTTCTTGGGTTGTGTTAAAGTCATCTGCATCTGGCGTCGTGACTTCTGTAATGTGGACACCATGACCCTAAATAAACATCATTTAGTTTTTCATAGTATAAAATGTAATATTTGGACAGTGATTCAGAGGTGGTTGAGATTATTAATTACGTTTGATGGAGTTAAACTATGAACAGATTCTTCTGAAAATGATTTGAGGATATGCTTAGAAGAAGATGGCTCAAAGAATCTTATCCCGGATTCGTCAAGGACTGAATATCTGGCTTCACCCGCCAAAATTTTACTCGCAGCATCCTTAGGTACTACTGTACACAAATCATCCTTCACAATCACACATGCATCCCATCCACATATTATTTCATCTACCAGTTTTTCAACTTTTTCTAATTCTGATTGTTGTAAACCACTCCCAGGATCTTCATTATCACCAGAAGTAGTAGCCACAATTGAATTACAAAATTCCAATATAATACCACTGTTTTTCCAACGTTGTTTGAGATCTATATTTCCATCCATTTGATTTACGAGGGATACCCTTTGTACATAAGTTAACAGAGATGGACTAATTGCTTCTGTATTCAATTCCAAGGATTTCAATTCAAGTAAAATTCCTTCATTCCCCTGGTCTAATTTTTCTAATTCCTTTCCAGTTTGCATAAAAGTGTCTTTATCTTGAATGATTTTGTGTAACTTTGTTTGAGTTTCAATAAATTCTTGAACTTTTATTCGTAATTCCTCTTTGTTCATTTTTTCATTTTCAATTCTTTCTAAAATACTTCCAAGAACTTCATTATTTCCAAACCATGCTCCGAGAGCAGATTTAGTATCATCGTCTACCGAAAGAACAGACGTCAATTTCTGACTAATTTCAACCAATTGCTTCTCAAAGTATGACTCGTCAATTGGTTTTGAAAGAATTTTTCCAATTCGTAGCTCTTGATTTCGTTTAATTTGAATATCACGATAAGCTTTCAATAGTCCACTTCCGATTTCATTCTCTTCAATTTCTTCTGGAATGATCGCAGTTTGTGTCTTGTGTAGTTGCGTATGCGCATGACTCTCTCCTCTTCCTTGTACCTTCTCAAGTACTCGTTTTTTAAGTTCTTCCGGACTTAATTCAACACCACCCCCACCGGATTCGTTAATAATTTCACCAATCGCACTCAAAAGGATGGATTTAGTAATTTCACATCCACCTTCTGCTTTTTTAACTACACTCAACACGTGACTCACATCCAATTCCTTCCCTTCTTGGACCACTCCTGCGATGGCTTCACTCATTGAATTCACAAGACGATGAAAGAGTGAGAATGTATTGACACTGACTGATCGACGGAGTCTGGGTCGATTCCCATGATAGTCTTCACTCAATTCAACTTCAACGGATGGTACAACGATGGAATCACCGACTTCTACACCGGCCAGGAGCAAGCTTTGGAGTACGCCTGATTCCATCATGGCGGAGAATGAATCAAAACTTGGAGTTTCGGAAGGTGTCATTGGACTGAGACATGAGAGGGAGTTATCACCTATGGTTACATTAAGTTGTTGTGGTATTATTGGTGAGTCTTCCATTTCTGTAACATATTCATCTTGATCAAGTTCTTGTAAATTAAATTGTACCCATTTGAGTCCTTCTTCTGTATCTATTAATTCACCACTTTGAAATTTAATACTTCCTGATTCTTCTATTACTTTTCCAGGGACGAAACGTGGTGAACCGTTTACTTCAATTACTTGACCAGGTACAAAGGAATCATGACCGTTAACACTCATAATTTGTCCTGAAATTATATAAAAAAAAATTCAATCAATTGAAAATTAAGAGGTTTGTCCATGCAATATTTAAGGATGATAATTTTGTTTTATATACCAGGTATAAAAGTAGGTCCTGCTCCAAATGTTTCAATAACTTGACCAGGTATAAATCTTGGTTCTCCATCTTCCTGTCTTATAATTTGTCCAGGTACAAATTGATTTCCATAATATTGTCCAGGAAAAAACTTTTGTCCTTTCTTAGTATTGAGTACTTGTCCAGCTATAAATTTGGGACCTTTACTAGTTTCTGTTATGATACCAGGTAAAAATTTATTTGAAATTAATCGTCCTGGTACAAATCTCTTTTGATCTTGAATAAATTGTCCAGATATACTCTGATTATTTTGTATTTCATCTGGTGTTGGAGTGTCTGGTCGAAAGACAGGGTCACCATTTGGTCCATTTACGAGATGTCCATATTCACCTTCTAATTCTCTCAATCCAAGTGTTAAGGGTAAACCTGCTTTTTTAATTCCTTCCAATTTCTTTTTTACTGATTCAACACGATCTAAATTTGGTTGTATTTTTTCAATACTTTTCTTTTCTTCTATTTCAGCTAATGTTTCTTTATCACGAAATATTTGTCCTAAATCTTGTGTTCTTGATGTTTGTTTTCCACCACGTGGACCTTTACCTTTTGGTATTGTATTCCAATCATTCGTATCATCTTCATATTCTATTAAATCAAGTGTTTCACGACGTTTATTTAATTTGATTTCTAATTTTGATTTA
Source organism: Friesea truncata (assembly GCA_034699725.1). NCBI lineage: Eukaryota > Metazoa > Arthropoda > Collembola > Poduromorpha > Neanuridae > Friesea > Friesea truncata. The sequence continues at coordinate 10,930 of JAQGCN010000476.1, forward strand.
TCTTTACTCATGAGCAGTGTTTCAATTCGTCCCTAAAATAATTAAAAATAATATTCATCAATATTAACTTTTATTATGTTTATGTGATAGATAATGAATGTATCTTTGTTTTTTAATATTTAGAAAATAAATGTTAAGATTGACAAATTGGCTACATTACAAAACTCTTATTCATCAAGACTCAAGGATTTCAAAAGAAAAATTGAAAGAGGAAATGAGTTGTGACGAGAGATGGACGAAAACAAAATTAAGGGTTATATTACATTTATTGAAAATATATCATTAAACTTCCTTGCTTTTAACTGGTAAACGATTCTTGTTTTGATAAATACATTATTAGTAATAGTTAATTTCGAAATTTGGTGATAATTTGATAAAATTGTGTATATTTCTTTATTAATTTATAAAAGTTTTATACTTACTTCTTTAATTTGTTGTTCCATGGATTGCGGAAGGATAAGAGCGAGATTTTGATCCAAAATATAAATAACTTTATTTTGAGAATCCATAAATTTTTTATTGTCTTTTGGAATGAGTGGTGTAAGTAAATGAATATTTCCACGAGTAAGATAGCATGTTGTTGTTGGAATTTGATTATAATTGAATATTGGAATGTAATGATGTGGTGGAAGATTCCAGGATTTAGATGTAATACGACACAGGGATAATTTTTTAGCATCTGCAGGTGAAATAGGTGGAAGTAATGGAAAATAATTTGGTTTTGGTAGTGATTTTGATGGTCCTGTTATTCTACACCTAACTGACATCCTTCTTATAATTTTTAATAATAAATAATAAATTAAAGGTGTATTGAAGTTGTTTTATGCAACCTCGTACATGAACTTTCCATCTTCAACCAAATACTGAAAGAACTTTTTAAAGTTAAATTCTAAAAATAGTATAAGTCAAGTGGATGTTTTTGGCAGACGGGGATAGTATATCCTATGACTCTATTTTTGGGATTTTAGATTAGAACTTGATTTCTATTAGCAAAATATAATATATCTCACCTCAAATTACCACCCTCTTTTACTTATTTCAATACCTCCATCAAACGTAATATACAACACTCTCTCTTTTTAAAAAGTATCAAAGACATTCTTTCTTACCGGCTCGGATGAAGTGACATAAGATGATGAATAGGTACGTGTTGATACATGTCCAACTCCATCGTCTCCTTCTTCTTCAACATGACCTGAAGTTATAAATGTTATACAACTTTTATTTAGAGGGTTGAATTTTTTTTAATTAAAACATAAGATAAAGGAGGAGCGTCTTCGTTTTTAAAGTGAGTGACAACACTTCTAAATAAGTGGTACCTCGTTGTCCGATGTGGTACCAGATGTCAAGTATTGGGTTTGTGTTTTCCCAAATTGGTTTATCGAACATTATAATCCAGCATTCATATGACAAATATGGATAAGAATATAAAATTCAAAAAAGCTTACACAACTCTCCATCTACTGGATTTAAGTTGAAATTTTAAAATGAAAATTTAAATACGAGATAACGTTGTTATTCCATTAAAGTTTTAAAAGATTTGTAGTGTTGTTGTTAATTTAACCAGCCCAAGGGAAATTACCAAGTTTTGTTTGCCAAAAATTCCAATTGGCAGATGGTTACCTAATTTTATGGAAGGATGCACCAAACAATAATATTAAAACAAGGAAAATGGCAAATATTTGTTAATTTCAATGTCTGATTATTTTTTTTAAAAGTTCATTAATCTATCGAATTTTCTATTTTATTAATAATCCATGGATTTCTATGCATTAAATTAGTTTTCTATACATGTACTAACAAGGAATTTAAATATTTCAATTATAAAAATTAAATGATAAAGATAATAATAAATAAAAGAATAAAGGACATAATTTTAATGGAAATTATATATTAAACTTTATAGTTTAGTGATAAAGTTAATGCTGGTATTTCAAAAAAGAGTTGAAAGGAATGGAAATATTGAAATTAAGTTATGTATTACCCGAAAGTGACGATTTATAGGAATAGGAAGAGAAAGTTGATCTTGTTGTTGTTTTTCTGGACATTATTGTTGATTTTCACCACTTATTTATTATATTCCATGTATAATTTTTTTAGATGACGACGACTGGGTAATATTTCCAGTGTTTAGTAAATGTATTCGAGTTCTCTAAAGTTCTGATGTGATGACTATCTTCCTTTTTTCTACTCGGGTAATCCGAAGACCCAAATTTTAACAATTTTGGCAATGGGAGGCGGATGCGAATTCTCCTACCATTAGATCTTAAAATTTACTAATAATAGATTCCATTCCAAAATAAAAATTCATTCAAGAACAGACACCTACTGTCAACCTCTCACTCATTTCATCCAAACCACCCAATCCTCACAATTTTGATCAGAATTTAAAGCTATTAGATATTCTCCAATTAATTTTTGGAATTGAATATGTTTATTTGTAATAGATGAGATAATAGAAAGTATTTATAATAAAATATTTCTTATTTGAAATATATGTATGGAAGGAAAATATTATTATTATGATTCAGTATTTTTACAACAGGGATATTGGTGATTGCCAGGGAAAGGAAAAGAAGGTATTTATAAGTTTTCAGCGTTTCAGCGTATGACCTTGACCTTTGGCACAAATCCGATTCATATGCAAAGGAAAGAACTCCTAGGAAAGAACTTTTTCCGAACATTAAAATCCTTTTTCAGTTTAAAAAACTTTTTTAAGTTTTTATTGGTTTTTAAAGTTTTTAAAAGTTTTTATTCTTTTTTTTGGGATTTTTGAAAAAAATTCAAGCTTTTGTCGCCTTGTTTTTACAATTTACAGCAATTTTGAAAAAATATTCAGTAATTCTAAAAAAAATGTTCAATAATTTTTATCACTTTTTAACTTTTTCGAAAAAAGGAATTTTTACCCAACGAGAATTTTTGCATGTGTCGGGTTTTTTAAGTAGAGAAACAATGCACTAATACAAATGAATGTTTTTTCAGGAAGTCTAAAATTTTACAAAAATATTTTTTAAATCATTTATGGATTTTAAGCGTTTTCAACAAGCAAAGTTTTAAGAACTTTTTTACCAGTTTTTAGAACTTATTTTGCGATTTTTAAGGACTTTTTAGGATCATAAAACGCCATTTTTAAGATCCTTCTTTTCCTTTCCCTATTACAGTGGAATGGTTAAAGAGAGAGTTTATGCAGTTGGAAATGACGGAGCAATTTTAAAATTTTATGAATATGTTCATGCTAACTCAGATAATTTTCGTTTTCATAAAGAACGTGTAGAGTGCGAGATTGAAAAATTTAACGAAGAAAATAATCCACTTCCTTTTCAAACAACAGATTGGAAAATTGAATCTTCATTTATTATATTAAGTGTATTCATTCTTGTATGTTTTATTGTATTTATAATTGAATTATGTATTTATTATTTAAACCACTTACAAACAGCAAATATTTAATTGAATCTAATTTTATGAATTTTATTCTAGCTTTAGATTTGTGAAATTTCTAAGTCGTATGATGAATTTAGGTGAATACCGATGATAAAACTAAAACCGATATTCTCAATAACTACTCTTTAAGCGGAAAGAAATCTAAGAATACTTTGAGAATTTTCTAGGCTCTGTCTGAATCTAAGAATAATCGATTAACACTAATTATTATAATAAGAATATTAAAATATTTCATATTGTTCTAGGAGATAACTTTAAAATAAAAAATTCGAGCGTTTTAATTATTTACAATTCACTTTTTACAATTCAATTTTCTACAAATGAAAGGAAGTATACCATATGGATACGTTTGTATTTTTAGTTTGTTGTTTCTAATCATAAACTCTCATTTGGACATCAAACAAATTACATAACCTCTCTAAAAAATTTAAACTCAATTGTCAGATTTTCTTTGAAAATTATTCAAATATTCTCTAGAAAACCTTTGCAGTTAATTGTTGTTTATAAAGCGGTGCTTACATTTTAAAAATTTTATTTCTAATTTTGTTTTAAACTACTTTGTTGTGAATATACCATAAAAATTAATTTTGAAGATACACCTTTTGAAAATTGTGATTTTAATATATTGGATTGTGATTTTGGAAATTTATATAATGATTAAAATATTCATGAATCAGTTGTGACATCAAATCAGAAATTTTTGTGAGTTTGGATGGAATTTCAATTAATGGGTTAACCTTCATTAAGTTTTTAAAAGTTTAGAAAAACAATAGTTTCGTGCCAGTTGGAAAATATATTATTAACTCGAATCCAATTTGTAAGAGAATTTACATGTTGATTTTTTGTGAAGGATAATACTGTTGGGAATAAGAAGTTTTTTAATTTAAAATCAGTTCCCAAGGGCCAAGAGCAATATTAAGTAAACTGAAGCTAAAATGATATGTTATTTGTAAGAAAATTTCCATGAGCATAGTTCTAACTGTATGCTCTTGATTGAATATTAATTTTAAGTAATGAAAATTATACAAATTTATTTTTGTGTAGTTTTAAACTACTCCATCGTCAGTTGTCTAAAAATTAATTTTGAAAGTACACCTTTTGAAAATTGTGATTTCAATATATTGGATTGTGAAGCTAAACATTCAATTGAAGATCCAAGTATTTATGAATCAGTTGTCACATCAAATCAGAAATTGTACAGAGTGTGGAGAATCGGAACATTAAATACTACGAGCAAATTGTATGAAAGAAATGTTCTAGGAGAAAGGTGTTCTGTCAACATAATTACAAACGCATTAACATTCATACACAAAAAACTATTAAAATCACGACTATATTTTAATGGACATTCTTTAATTTTTATTTTAAATGATTTATGGCTACCTCCACTCTACAAGAAAAAGAGTTTCCCATTGGTTGCAAGATACGAAGTTATACCTATATTTGTGGTAATTTACAATATGAATCCGCATTTTAGAATCCAAAGGGTATATTTTTCTATTAATTCTAAATTCATAGCATCTCAAATTGATTTAAATTCAAAGTATTCCTCACATTCAAATTCATTTAAAGAGTGGTTAGAAGTATGGAATCGTTTGAATAAACATTATTATTTAAGGAAGGCAGAAGTAAGAATTCGACACTCTCCAAAAAGAGGTTTCAGAAAGTTACTTTATTGTCGCACGGCTTTTGGAACATCCACGGATCAGAGCAGAATTAGCTGTTTATATGAATATATGTTTATATATGCTGTAAGTGTTTACTTAAATTTTACACCAGCTTATACTACTGTAGGATTTTTTGGTGGAGATTCTTTTTTAGATACGTGCATGACTACTACTAGTCCATATTGTGTAGGCGTAATAAGTTTAGGAATGTATGCACATTTAGATTGGGATGAAGTGAATATGTGGAAAATAAGACAGTTAAATCCTTATTCTGATGCATCTAGTTTTTTTTATTGTATGAAAAAAAAAATACATGAGCCATTTTTATTTTATTTTTGGGTATCACCATTTGATTTATATACTTGGATTCCTACATTATTTGTATTTATTATTTCTGAATTTATTTTACCATATTTATCAACTAAATTTAAAAAAACAATCAAAGGAAGAATATTAAGAATTTTAACAATAATATTTTTATTTTGTTTTTGTGAAATACTGTGGCATTATGAATCAATTATCAGCTCTAAACTTACTGTACCACCCCCTATTATTAAAATTAATTCATTAAAAGTACTACTAATTGACAACAAATATAAAATAAGTTTAGCTAGGAATGTCTATCTCACACCATTATTTAAATTATTCAACAAAACTAACATAATTCCACCATATGAAAATTATATAACATACAGTAATACGACAATAGTATATTCAATAGGTTATAAAAAGTTAAGTGAATTCAATGTGAGTACTACTGCATCACTTGATAGTATAAATTATTATTCTTTTTATATGTTTAAGCATTATAATTTATCAACATGTTATTATATACCTCAAGACTTCATAATTCAAAATGGATTTTATCATTGCAGTGGATTTATTAAAGAAAGAGTTTATACAGTTGGAAATATTTTATTTGAAGGAGGAATAATTAAATTTTATAAATCTATTTCAATTAATTCTGATAGCTTTCAGTTTCATAAAGAGCGTATAAAATACGAGATTGAAAAATTTAAAGAAGAAAATAATCCAGTTCCTTTTCAAGCAACAGATTGGAAAATTATATCTTCGTTTATTATATTAAGTGTACTTATCGTTGTGTCTGTGATTGTATTGTTCCTAAGTGAATTATGTATTTATTATTTAAATCACTTTACAAACAGCTATTCAATCTAATTTTATGAATTTTTATAATTTTATTCTAGCTTTAGAATTGTGAAATTTCTAATTCCTATGATGTATTTAGGTGAATATCCATAAAACAAAAATTCATTAAAAATATTAAATATTTTGTAGGATCATTTTGGATTGGAATTAAATTCATAATTGGCCATCCGCTGTTAAAGCACGGAATGTTAAACATATACTACTTGTTATTAAGTTCAATTTATATAAAGCCAATCTAAAAAAAGTGTTAATATTTTTAAAATGGGAAGTTTCGTATACGAAATTTCAAATAAAGAAACTGGAATTTCAGGATGTGATTCTTCCGTTCTTACGAAAAGTTTCCTAGTTACACTTATAAATGCATTGGTATACTTATGAAGTTATCATATTACGATTTCAAGCAGCAGAAATTAAAACATAATAACAAATTTTATTTTCAAATGTGAAATATAAGTTCTGAAAAAATTAGTCTTATTGGTTATTTGATTACGTTTCATTCCAAGAAGTAAGGAACATATTTTATGTTCTGTTCCTTAAGCACTTATTGCATAAGCATTACATCTGTGATCTCTTAAACTTGAAATATTACAATAAAATTTTGAATATTAATATATTATATTATATAAATTCCATTGGAATATTTTAAAGCATGAATGATTGTAAATGAATATAAAATTAAAATGTTTTGTGGTGTGGTGAGGTATGTACTTTTGTATTTTTTACTGCTAACTTCTCTCATTCATTTCAAATGAATTTGTTTCATGTGTTTAAATTTCAAATTTTATTTATTTTATATTTATAATATTTATTAATACTAAAACAAAAAACTTAACTTTATTACATTACATTATTAAATATATTATTAATGATCAAATTACTGAGTGAGTAAGCCAAGGACAGGACAGGATTACACAATTAGAATACAGGAAGACGATAATTAATATATAAATAAATGTGGTAATTTAAGTGAAAAAGATATAATGGAAATACATTGGATTGAATACAGTCACTAAATAAATTCCTTAACAATGTCAGCCCGTGTAATTTTAACTCCTACTACTAATTCACATCCATTTCAAGTAAGGATTTTAATACATTTTACTAATTATAATATAGTATACAAAAACTAATAATTTCTTTACTAATTCTATACAGGAAAGGACAGTTCTCTTGGATCAATCATTGAAAATAGGTCGTTCAGTCGCTCGTTCACGCCCTGGTACTAATAATGGAATATTCGATTGTAAAGTATTGTCAAGAAATCATGCACTTCTTTGGTATGAAGGAGGAAAGGTATACATTATAGGAAAATTTCATTTTATTTAATTAAAATTAAGATTAAATAACTCTTGTTATTCTTCCATGTTTAGTTTTACCTTCAAGATACAAAAAGTAGTAATGGAACATTTATAAATAATGTAAGACTTAGCAAAAGTTCAGAAGAATCTCCACCAACACAAATATGGTCCGGTGATTGTCTTCAATTTGGTGTTGATGTTGTTGAAGTAAATAAAAAAGGTAACCACATTTCTCGACTAATATTCATTTTATTACCATTGTGTTTGATTATTTTTTCATTTTTTAGTTACTCATGGATGTATCGTAGCAAATGTTGGATTATTTACTCCAGATGGAAAGGAATCCAAACCAATTCAAACTCCGAGCAATGAATCAACATTACAACCAAGTTTACAAGATATTTATACGCTTCGTAACTATTTACGTGTATGTTATTAGTTAATCATTTTGTAAACTTAAATCTTAAGAGTTTTAATTATATTGATTAGGATGCTTCAGAGAGAGAAAGGAAACTAGAGTCAAAGTTACAACAAATGAAACAATTATTAAAAAATACAGAAGAAAGTGTACGCAGTGGATGGAAATTACAAATTGAAGAAGATCGATTGTTAACAAGGATTGATACACTTGAACGTCAATTACTCGCATGTCATAAAGTAATACAAGGCAAAACATTTCAAATCATCTTACTCTATTCTATATTTTGTTTTAAACTTTTCAGAGTATGAGTGATGATAAATTAAGGGAAGAAGTTATTAAACTAACAGAAGACAAAGCAAAGTATCAAGAAGCATCTAAGAAAGCTCTACGAAAATTACTCAATGATAAATTACAAATTATTAATCATTCTCATGATCTTCAAAGGTAAGGGATCCTACTACTGTAAATTGATTGCTCTTGTCTTAAAGTTTGTTTAGTTAAGATAATATATTTTACTTTCTGTTTTTGTAGAATGTTAGAAACAAAGGATGATGAGAATAGATTATTAATCGAAAGGAGTAATGAACTATCAAAAGAACTTGAAAATTTAGCCTTGAAATATGAAGATTCCGGACATCATTTTGAAGAATCAATTATAAAATATAAGGAAGAGATTGATAATTTAAATCAATTATTGAAAAATGGACAGAATTTAATACAAGAGAAGGATAATGTTATACAAGATCTTCAAATTCAACAAGAAAACGTAAGAGTCGTCTTATTAATTTTAATTGTTTTAATTTTATGATTTTAATAAATGATTAGGGCAATAATGAATCTCTGACTCATAATCAAGATATCGTCTCTCAACAACAAAAGATTTCAAATGAAAGTTCCTCTTCCTCAATTGATGAATTGTATCAATTACGTGATAAAATTTCATCAGTTGAAAATGATAAAAAATTAATCCTAACTCGTCTTAATCATCTTATAAGTAAGTTTATGCTCTACTCGAATTTGATTGAAAATATAATTTTGTTTGGATTTATGTCTTAGATTTATTTGAAGATTTGAAGAGAGTCTCAAATAAAGCAGGTGTTTCACTCTTTATTAAAAATCTTGTGGGTAAAATAGATGTTGAACTGCGTCAGATTAAGAATTGTTCACCGATCGGTGGAGGAGAAAATGTATTCAAAATAGAAAATATTTCAGACAATATTCTCATCTCAGAAGATTTGGTAAGGATTACTTAATTTTAATTTGTTTTAATTGATTGATTAAATTAATGTATCATTTTAGTCAAAAGATGACAAACAAAATTCAAATGTTGAGATTGGATTAAAAATGGAAGATGGTGATAATGATGTCGGGCTTAAAGGTAAGGTGATGGGTTTGGTAATTTTTAATTATTGCTTGGTGTATGATATTTAAACTAATACATTTATACATTCAATATTTAATTGGATGGTGATAATTGTTTGTTAATGGTGGTTGGGTTTGTATTTATAAGTAATTTATGGGTCATCGTATGGTATTTCCCTTGTACTTTATTTTTGAATTCAAATAATCTTTTTTGTATTTTTTAGTTATGCATGACAGATTCAAGGAATGGTTTATTAATAATTTTATTATTTCAAAAATTTCAATTTTAAGAGGTTACTTTTACTAAAAGCCTCTTGCTTCACTTTCTTTCTTTTTTCTTTTGTTTTAATCTGTTTGATGCTTCCTGTTTTATGT
>JAQGCN010000477.1:0-20579 GCA_034699725.1 Friesea truncata
TGAACGCTTTTACCACCTGGCAGTATGCAAATAGCAAAGCTATCTGGCTCTCTCTTCTCTACGGATAACTCCCTTAACGAAGTGAAATTTAGCACATATGAAGTTTATGACTAATGATTTTCATTTTGTAGGGAAAATAAAAACACAAAGGTTCAACTAAAGAGTGAATAATGTCAACTTAAACGTATTAGCCATGATACGTTTCAAAGATTAACTATGATAAAAATCAGGGATAAAGTAATAATATTAACCCACCCGAGAAAGAAAAAGGAAAGTTAACTCACTCCACACGCATTTCGTATTTAGTAATTTCCAGGTGGGTATTTTTTGGAACTTTACAAAATATATGTATTTTAAGTTATACAAAATAAAGCAGAGGGGGACGAGGAGTGTTACGCAATATGCGTGACATGAATCAAACTAATTAAGACTTCTATTCATATCATTGGGTTTAGAAATCAGAACAATTCAACCCCCTTTTCTTTTTGTTTACACACACATAAATTAAATAATGATATTCTTAACAAATCACATTCATAAGAAATTTAATTTTACTTATTAAATTAATTCTCCTTCAAACTGATTTGACATTTGCAGTATATCATTCCTTGTTTGCTGTTGATTTGAAAATGATACATCGGTGAAAGCTCGTTAAAGCGTTTATGGGAAAATGTGTGTTAAAAATAATGAGAAATTGTCCTAAAGCTTAATTTTGGATTATTAGCTGCGTGTATAAATAAATTAACAACAAACAACATCCCTCTTTTTTCCTGCCCTAACCTCAATAATTGATTTAATTACACCAACCCACTTGATTAACATGATTTGAAAATTGATTATTGGGATGTTAATAATATTAAGGAAGAGATTTGATTTAAGAATTTATACTTAAGTTTTATAATTAAATTCCTCCCTCTCCCTTCGGCCATTTACTGTTTCTTTTGACTCAACAATGAGAATTAATTACCTCGTTTATTTTAATTTATGAATATACTGATTATATCCTGATTAATTGAATGATTTTCTATTCCAATATCAATTATCTTAAATTGATTCACTAATATGTTTTTTCGCTAAAAAATACAAGGGGATGAATTAATGAGTTATCGTCATCGTCACAAATAACAAGGATGTATTATATAATTTTTACAAAAAAAGTGTAAAACCTAGCGTGTTAAATTATAATTACAAATTTACACATCATGTTATTTTATACACTAATGAATATTTTAGTAAAATAATTTTGTAACTCACCTGGACCAAATCTATGAGGAAACATTCTTGCTTGTTTTGCAAGAAGCCATGGATAAAGTGGATGTGCTGCGGCGGCAGCAGCAGCTGCCGCTGCATGATGGTTATGAACTCCAGGATGATGTGGTGGACCTTGCATCCATGGTGGGATACCAGCAGGATGATGATGATGATGAGCTGCTGCAGCGGCTGCTGCAAAATTGAGTATACCATGTGGATATGAAGGGAATTGGTGGGAAAGGGGATGACCAGGGTGAGTTTGTGTCAGTCCAGGTGGAGGTGGTCCATTTGTGATTGAAGTAGGATGCTGATGAGTTGAAGAATTTAAATGAGAAGGTGATGGTGACTTTTTAGGAGATGGTGGGGGTGGTGAGATTGAACCACCGGAAGAATTTGGTGAACCAATCCCTATGGAACTCGCACCGTTGTTGACTCGAATTTGATGAGGTCTAAAAGACCTTGCTTCAGTTGATGATGATTCTGGAGATATTGGTGGTGGTGGAGGGGATGTTGAGGAAGTATCAGATCGAGATCGATTATTTTTGTGAACAAGTCTATTGTTATGATTGTGAATATGATGGAGATGGAGATGATGAAAATAATGATGACTATTATGATTGTTGTGATTATCTCCATATGAAAAATTATGGGATGAATTTTCAGTAGAATCAATTAAAATATCATCTTTATTACTAAATGATCTTTGTTTCTTTCCTTCACTTCCTACGATTGAATCGATTGAAAAACCAATTTTAGGTCTGACGGCTTGAGGTAACTCCGTCGTTGTTGGTGCAAGTGGCATCATAATAAAAATTTTAAACGTCAAATTAAAAATTACTTACACACTTTCACAATTCTCACAATTTTTCCAAAAATTCAATTAAGGAACATAATTAAAGTTGAAAAACACTGTCTTCCTTTTTTTGACAGGAGGATTATTTTTGTGAGGAACAGCACAGAGCGTCAGGTGGGTGTTAATGAGTCCGTCAACTTAGGTAATGAGATTTTGACTGGATATTCCTTGTATTATACAAGTACGATTGGACGTCCGTCCAACCCAAGAGCTGACTGACGAGTAATCCTAAGTTGGGATTTTGACGTGTTTTCGTAGAGAAACATAGTGATGTGGTGGGGTACCTTTTGGGATTATGGACATCATCGCGAGATGATGGGCGGAGGAAGTTGGAAAGGGGTGGAGTACTTTGAACGGATCCTGACTCGGCCCACTATTTCCAGACTGTCAAATGAAAAACGGGATTTTACGGCACTAATAGACTCATTCACACCTTCTATTCTCCGAACTCCCCTAATCAACCTTTCATTATCTTCACTCAAGTCACCCGGGTACTTTTTTTACTAAATAAAAATCAAATCAAAAGGCTCAATATGAGCCTTTATCCCTTTAATTTATTCAAAAATAATCCCGAACGACCCATCTTTTCTATTCACTTCACATTTGGTGGATCAAAAATTACCATCATAATCATATAGTTAAAAGGGGTCCATTTCTACTCTTCGTTAAAACATTTTTGACACAATCGGTCTGTCCATTATTACAACTTTGGAAAAAAAATGCATCCACCCATAATTTTTATTTTGGATGCCTTCTTTTCAAAATCAAGCGTCAAATGAAGTAATGTGCTTGATATGACACCATTTTAAACACAAGTTCGCAATCTATACGCCAGTTTGCCTTCAAATGTTTCAAAGCTAAGAAAGCTTAAAATGTTTACTGAAAAATGTGTAAAATTAGGAAACACTTCAAAAAAAAGTGACAACTATAACACTTGAAAGACGTTGATTTGATTTGATCCTTGGATATGATATCGCTTGGAGCGTAAGACGTATTGCCCTAGAATTAAGTCAGATTATGAATACTTGAACACATCACCTTAATATGATTATGATCCTGGGATCCATTTTTGGATGAAAAAATGTTAAGATGAGCTCCTCGAGTTCTTCTAATAAATTGTGGAAGATGATGTTTTAGTAAGTTAAGTGGTTCCTCCAATTACTTTGGCTAAAACCTCATCATCATTCCTTCCGCCCTCCAAACTATATCCTATCCTCATAATTTGATCTTCATCATAATCATCATCTTCCAACTTCACTTTGATTACACAAGAGACTCATCACTCTTCACACAAAAGAAATCAAGAATAAACTCCGCCTATTCTCATCTCATCTCTGCTCTGGATCAGATTAAAACTTTTGGAGACTTAAAAGAGAACAATCAACGTCAACCAATCTTCGTCTCTCCATTTCAAATAGGAGACATTTTGTATTTTCAAATTGTCTAATTTAAAAAAATTATACTCACCTTTAGGGAAAATTTGAACTGCTTCATTGAGAACCAGTGTTCATTTATTTCTTTTAGTAATAAGATAATAGTAGTACATTGTTAGACGAGATAGAGATCACTTTGCTATTTATTGCTAATTATAAAACTGGTTTTTTGGTTGATCTGATTTGTTCACGTAGGAGTTGAATTATCTTCTTCAAATTTTATTTAGTAAAGATGCTTTACATGGTTATAAATCAATTCAGGTAATTTAAACGGGTTTTAACTATTAGTATTTGATACTACGGACATCACATCAACAATGATTGGTTAATCAACCAAAATTCTATTTTAGTTGTAAAGTAATAAATTATTTTAATTATTTAACAAAAATAACAAGATTAAGTTTTGTTACAAGATTCTAAAAAATTAAAATTCGATTTATTAGAAATTAAATTGAGAATTATACTAAAATGGAATAAAAAAAAATTTAGAATTTTTCTATTTGTAAGAAATGCTGCGCTACAACAAGTAACAATAAAAAAAGGTGATAACGCAATAAAGATGTTGGCGTTAGTAAAATTTAACTGCAATAGCACTACCTATTGACAAAATTTGAGAATTGAAAAATTGTTTTGGATGAAAGTTCAAATAAATCCGCGAAAAGTTTTGTTTTGTATTTTTTTGATTGATTTTATTATTTATTGATATTAATAATTATATTATGAATTATAAATCGAATTAATTTTTCCGGTTTTATGCTGTATTAATTCAGAATTTATTTGACCGTAAAAATGTTTAAAAATACTTTTCAGAGTGGATTCCTATCAATACTGTACAGTATAGGAAGTAAACCTTTGCAAATTTGGGATAAAAAGGTAAGTTTCTTTAATTTTGTCACTTTGTTATTAATAATTTTTAAGCCTCAATAATGCCTCATCTCATTTCTCATAATGATTTTAGGTTAGAAATGGACATATAAAACGTATTACAGACAACGACATTCAATCTCTAGTCTTGGAAATCATCGGAACTAACGTTAGTACAACATTCATTACATGCCCAGCAGATCCACGCAAGACACTTGGAATTAAACTTCCTTACTTAGTAATGATTGTTAAAAACATGAAAAAATACTTCAGCTTTGAAGTTCAAGTTTTGGATGATAAGAATGTAAGAAGACGATTTAGAGCATCTACGTATCAATCAACAACTAGAGTCAAACCTTTCATTTGTACTATGCCTATGCGTCTGGACGATGGATGGAACCAGGTATGACGGACAATAATGTTGAATGTAAGTCAAGGAAGTCGCTCACTAAAACAATTGGTTTGTAGATCCAGTTTAATTTGAGTGACTTTACAAGGAGAGCATATGGATCCAATTATATGGAGACACTCAGAGTTCAAATCCATGCAAATTGTCGAGTTCGACGAGTATACTTCTCAGATCGATTGTATGCCGAAGATGAACTCCCTGCTGAATTCAAATTATATTTACCAATTCAAAACAAACCAAGGACTGCTGTTGCTGCGACAGGGACAGCCACATCTTAATTCTTTGCCATATGACATTGGATTCATTTCCAATTAGATCTCGCAGGCAATGCAGCACCCAAGTCCAACTTCAACCCTTGCCTTATTTATTTATTGTATCGTAAATATTTTATCACTTTTAAATTTTATTGTTAAGATTGTGAGGTTTTATTATTAAATTCGTTTTGTTCCAGAAGAAGGTTTTTCTGGATTTAGGGGTCGTTGCGTTGAAGCCGTTTCAGTTGGCATGAGAGGCCGTTGAAGTGACGCTGAATCTTTCTTTGGGGTTGATTCTCTGGAGGCCCTTCGTGGTGGTTCTGGTGCTGTTTGTCCTGCACTGGTACGAGTTCTTTCCACACTAAACAATCGAAATTCAATTATTTAACACATTTGCAGCCATTTTATGTTTAATTTCTAAGAATATACCTAGGTGACCTGGAGCTCCTTCTGAACATTCCCTTAAACTTGTCTTTAAGTGTCACTTTTTCAGTCGTGTCTCTTCCTCTGTCTGAAGAGAGAGATGAAATTGATCCGGAGTTTGACGGGGGCCCTGACACTTGAATACCAGCAGTCTAAAAAACGTTGCATTATTTTGAGTTTAGTTTATTGCAAATTCTTACCTGAAGTCCTACACGAACGAGAGTTTGCGCAGTTTGAGATTCTTCAATACTTTTGGATTTGACAAGTTTCTTCATTTTGCTCACAAGACTTTTGCTCTTTGGTTTCTCACTTTTACTGGATATTGTTGAGAATCTACATCACAGCACATTTGACATTAAGCAATCTTAAATATTTATGGGGGAAAATACCTATCAATACTTGAGCCTCGGGAGTCAAGAGACGTCATTGACTTTAAACTTGATCCACTCCCAGCTTCCGATTCACCCTTCCAAATTTTCTGTAATGAATTAAATTAATTAAAAATTCAATGGTGGAAATAGAAAATAACGCACCTGTTCGTCAGGCATGGATACGTTTTGTTCCAACGAGATACTCTTCCTGTATAAACTGCCACCTAACGCAGCTTCCCCAGCTTTATCCACTGATTTTCCTCTTACTTTACTACCAGTACTTCCAGCAGTTGTCGACCTTGAACTTCTCTCAGATGGTAGAGTAAGTGTAGAGGAACCACTGGATGTGAATTTCATCGCAGCCTTTCCAACTGCACCTGCCACACCGTAGTGTTCCTTTCCATAAGCCGAACTTGAAATAGTAAGGGATTCTGGAGGTAGTTTATCAGTCCCTTCTGCTGAAGCCACACGACGAAATCCACTCTTTCGTTTCTCCTTTGCGTTTTGAATGGGCGTTTCAACAGATCCATTACCAGACTGGAGTAGTTTCATATTCTGGACAAGATTTCTGACATCACTTCCATTTGTTGAAGAAGTCGATTCTAAACGCTGAGTGAGCTCGTCGAGAAGTTTCTCTCGTTCTGCTCCAAGTCTTCTTGATTCTAATTCTTTCTTCAGTTGAATTTCTCGTTCTTTCTCTAACTTTTCACGATCACGTCGTAATTTCTCATTAGCTGTTCGAAGTTTTGCATGAGCATCACGGAGTTCAAGTAAATCTGAATGAGATTCCCCAATTTTTCTCCTCAATTCTTCCTGTTCTTCTTCCAATGCAGATTTCATTTGTTCTAGACGTCGTCTATTTTCAATTTTTTCACGATCTCGTTCTCGTTCAATCTGCATTAAAAATTGTGTTTTTAAAAAAAGAATTGTTAGAATTATTATTATTAAGACCTCCTGAAGCGTAGTTTTGAGATCCCTTGCTAAAGTTGTAGCTTCCTTTAATCGTCTCTGCTGTTCGTCACGTTCTTTCTGCCATGCCAGTTCAAGGCGAGTGCGCTGACCTGCAGCACGAGCTCTTCCACTTCCCATAAGTCTATCTTCTTCAAGCTGAAAAAACGACAGTTTTGTAATTGAAATGCAGTAATAATATCAATGTTAAGCAGAACCTCATTAATTTTTTGCTGCATTTGTCCCAGTTTCATTTCCCAAGTTGAATGCTCAGTAGCAAGCTCAGTTTTACAACGTGCTGTCTCTCTTCTAGATTCTGACAGTTCATCTTCAAGGGATTGAACACGATCTTGTAAAGTATTGACAGCAGCCCTTGCACCTTCTGCCGCTTCTTCAAGTCCACTTATAGATTCTTTACGATGAAAACTATCTTTGGATTTGAGTTCAGCGATTGCGCGTTGTGCAGAATCAACCATCTGTCTAAATGTATCACGCTCTCGTTTTGCACGACTTAATTGACATAGAATAGATGAGGTTTCTTCAGACTTGGCTGCTATTTCTTGATCGTGGCGTAGTTTCATTTGTGCTATTTCATTCTTGTGAGATTTTTCTTCTGATATGATCCTGTCAAGAAAAGAAAGCCAAGTTTTTAAAGATTTAAAACAAAGAACATAAATCATTTCACACCTTTCACGTAAGATTTTGATATCTTTATCAGATTTGACGGATGGTTCGTTGGAAATGCTTCGAATTTGTACTTGGGATACCTTCTCAAAATCACCCAACTGCTTACGGAGCTCATCGTTCTTTCAAAATTAAAAATTATTATAAAGCATGAAAAAAATATATTCATCAGTACCTCTTTCTGGACGAATACAACTTGATCTTTATATCCTTCTATTTCTCGTCTAAGAGTGTCCAATTCGACAACTTGGTCTTTAAGTACTTTTTTCAGTTGGGGATTTTCTCCTCCTCCTGGAATGTTTGAATTTTTACTTCTTGCTTCCAAATCTGTTAGTCGATCCTGAAATATTTTTAATAAAATATTAAATTCCTGCGTGTGAAAGAAAGGCAATTTATAATTAACCTGCAGTGCTAATTTCTCTTTGATCCATGTATCCTGTCTGGTGTTGAATGTCACACGTAAAGCTTTCAATTCCTGTTCTAATGTTTCAGTATCTTTCCGTACTGAAGCTAATGATCTGTAATATAAAAAATGACTGAAAATATTCAACTGATTGACAATAATTAATTTTTCCTTACGTTTGTAATCTTTCTTTGTCTGCAATGAGATTAGAATTTTTCAAAGCAAAATCATCCTGAATCGCTTCGTAATGCTCTTTCATTGTTGCAATGTCTCTCTTGAATTTTTCAACGTGTCCTAAAAGTGTTTTATTTGATTCATTTAATTGTACAACACGTTGATCTTTTGCTTCAACTTCTGTCTTCATTCGTTTAATTTCATCTTCTTGATTTTTTGTTTGAATTACAGCTTCTTGTTTTACTTTCGTTAATTCTTCGTAAAGTTTTTTAGCTTCTGCTTTGGATTCGTCAATTTCTATAGATCTGAAATACGCATAAAAATATTTTTGAAATGGATTCTTTTAAAATAAATTCTGTATTTGAAATTATACTTTGCACGTCCAACTTTTGTTTTATTCTTTGTTGTTTGTATTTCTGCTTCAAGTCTTTCAACTTCACGTTCTTTTTCTATTATTTTTCTTCTAAGGATTGAAACTTCTTCAACATTCTAAAAAAAGTATACATTAAAATCCATAACATTGAAAAAGTATTGCATATTTAAAAATAATCATACTTTAGATTTAGTAATCGACTGCGATTCATCTTTCTTCAACGATTCTAAACTATCTTGTGTGTTGTGTAAATCTTTAGAAAGTTGATTATTAACTTTTTCCAATTCTTCAACTTTTCTTCGTAGAATTTTAGATTCTTGTTCATTTAATTCCAATTGAAGTTTCAATTCTGAAGAATCTAAATTTCCAAGACTGCAAGAAGCAGAAGTATTTCCTGAAATATTGCTTCCTTTCCCTTTGGTTGTGATACCACTAGTAGACATTTTCTTAATTTGAATAAGAAGCGATTCGTTTTCATCCTCAATTCTACTCATTTTTTGTCTTAAACTGTTGATTTCTTCTTCTGCAAATTTTAATTGTTCTCTGACATCTGATTCTCTTTCGATAGTTGATTGGAGATCTCGTAAAAGTTGAGCAGAATCAACATCACTTGGAATTGGTGGATCTACAAATTCACCGGATGGAGCTTTTGTTAAAACTGGACTCTTTTTCTTCCCACCTGCTCCACCTCCTAATCTTGGTGAAAGTTGTGGATCATTCTTCTTATACTTGAAACTTTCTTTAAGTAACTTATCATTTTCAGCTTTGGATTTTGCTAATTCTTCTTCAAGTTGTAAAATTTTAGAAACATTTTTAGTTTTTTCAATAGTAGATTCAAGTTCTTTTTTCTCAGCTTCAAGGGCATCGACACGTTTTTCAGCCTTTCGTAATTTAAATTGTAGTACAAGGCAACTTTTATTAGTGTCATCCAATTCTTTTTTAATAGCAGAATATTCTTCAGACTTATCTTCGTGGAAACTATCTTGAAGTTCTTCAAATTCATCTTGCATATCATTCATCTGTTGTTCAGTCTCTCTTTTCTCTTCATGTAATTTTTCAATTTCAGCTTCAGAATTAGCAAGTTTGGAACGAAGTTCAGAAATGCATCGCTGAAAAAAAATTTTTAATAAAAAATTTTATTATGACTGAACACTTATCAATTTTTTACCTGAAAAAAATCACCAGTAGGTCTCGATGCTAATTCTTTTTCTAATTCACGTATACGAGTTTCAAAATGTTTTTGTTCATCCTTTAAATCTTCATTTGTTGTAGTAAGTTGATTAACTTTTTGTTGTAATTTTACGTATTCCGTTGACTAATTAATTACAAACAGAAAATAATAATTAAATGATACATTTTTTAAAATATTGCATCCTTACTTGTGATTTTGGAGCTTCCAAACTCGACACACGTCTTGATAGAATATCACCCTTTTCTTTTTCCAATTTATCACATTTTTCCTTTAGCCTTTCAATTTCTTTCTTCAATTCTTCAAATTCCCATAGATTGAGTCCACTTGAATTTGATTCGTTAACATCAATAAGAGTAGTATCCGTCGTATCTGTCGCCGTTGTTGTCATACTCATCGTTTCTTCATCATCGTCTTTTTTCTTCTTACGTGTGCTTTTTACCTTAGAAAAAAAGAATTACAATAATTTTGTTTGAAAAAAAACAAGCAATTAGTTCTTACTTGGATGATAAAAGCAACATCTGCCGAGGAATCATTTCCAATTGGTCCACCACCATCTTCTTTTGGACTTTCTGAACCGTCGAATGAAGAAGAATCTGGAAGTACTTCTTGAACACCCTTGATTAAAAGTCTCTTTTTCTTAACTTTCTTCTTTGTTCCTGGTGAAGAATCGTCTCCTCCTGTTGAAGTGGAGCTTGTAGTGGAAAGTTTCTTACCACCACCATTGGTCAGACCGTATTCTACACGTGGACTTGTTGATGTATCTTCTGTAAGTTTGACACTTGGGATTGAGCGTGGATTGGGACTTGGACTTCTCCTGTCTGAGCTGTCACTACTGGAGCTTTCTTCATTAAAACTACTGGACTTCCGAAGTCGTATAGTAACTGAGGAATCATTGGGACTAAGATGATGTGTAACAACATCAGGTGTGGATTCTGATTCTAGGAATTGTGATAAATCTGTTGTATTTCTTCGTTGTTGATGTGAAGATGCAGTTTCCGGTGGAAGGAGACGATGAGTTGTATCATTTCCCGAAAATCCAAGTTTAGGGTCATCCGTTCGTAGTTTTGTGAGTCTGAATTAAAATTTTCATCATATTTATCATAACCAGCACTCCTTTGAAAAAAGCAATATTAATATTTTACCTATTGAGTGCTGCTGACGAAATGGAAGAATATGGAGAGCTGTAATCTTTCTTTTCATCTCCAGCTTTTCCCTCTTGAGATTGTGACCTAAGCAATGAAGAACGTTCGATTGGTTCCTCTTTCTTTGATGAATGTTCCTTGTATTCCCTAAATTAAATTAGTAAATTATAGGATTATTGTTTATAACAAAAATATTTACCTAAAACAACGTTTGCACCGAGTTGGCCACCGAACTTGAGGGTGGAATCCAAGTGGACAAAGGGGATCTTTCGGCATTTTTAAAACCGAAGGGGATGCATTTAATAAATTCTGACCTAAATTTGATCAATGATAAATTGATTCTTTTTACTAATAATCCCTCCCATGCAATGCACCGAAGAAATCCCAAAAGTAGAACAAACAGAAACGAGGATCCAAAGATTATCATTGGGAAGGAAAGGAAGAGCATAGTTTAGGATGTATATTTTAAAAATAGAATTTCTCTTACTTCCGAAACCTTCAAAGAATTCATTAAGACCTTTGAATACGATCTTTTTTATTACGACGTCTGCAAAAACAAAATAAATTCACCCTCCCGCACTTCAATCATTTCCTACAAATTGTTTACGTCATGAAAGAATTCGGAGGTAATCATGAATAGGGGGTTATAAATCTTTCAACTTCAACAGTTGGACTATAAATTGAATGCTTTGAAAAGTTGATGAATTCATGTTCATTGTAACTGGATTTAAGGGATGAGGTTTTAGCAAGTATGTCCATTGTCCAACTAAGGACTTCGGTATAGACATAGTTTGTTGGCGATGTCACTTCCGACCAAATCACAATACTCTTGAATTTCTTCAGTATCATCTCGAGATCGCTTGAATTGATAAATACCATAAGGCATAATACTCCTCCTATACAAGAATGATGCCTATGAGATCAAAAACAGAGTGATTTTAAAAAAAAAATTTAAATGTGTTTTTAAAAAACTTATTCTTGTAAAATTGTTTGTGAGACTTACTTTAGCAATATTTTCATGTTCATTTTTATGTGACTTTGAAAAGAATGGTGTATATTTCTGTTTGTCCAATTTTCCCCTCAATTCATCATCGAGTAGTTTCCATTGATAAGTTTGAGGACAAAGGAGATATGAAGGATTGAAATTGCCTTTGTATCTCATTTTGGTACAAGAGTGAATATAAAATCCCATATAATAAAATTTAAAATTTGGATCAGTCTTTGCTCGTTGACGAACAAATCCTAATTCACGTAAAGCACCATATGTTCCTAAAGTTAGATTCATGTAATCTGGATCATAGAAAAAGTAAACAGAAGAGAGACAGTGTGGTAAAATGTCAACGACACCAACAGCTATTAGTTGAGATCCAAGGAAATACTGCTGATGATAGCAGCCTGTACTACTGTCTTCTGTTGCTTCCTAAAACAATTCATAACAAATCACAAAGTTAATGTATGAAGTTTTTGATCTTACATTTAATGGATTATCAATCAAAAATCTTCTAAACTTCTTAGGTGTTAGCTCATCTTCTTCATCATTATGAATTCGCATATGATATTTCTTATATAAAGAATGTTCCATATCAAAAGTAGCCTCAAATTCCTCAGTATCTGTTTTAATAGTTCGAATTTCAAGTTTTAATTTTGTGTTAGATGGAATTTGAAGAAATTCTTCAATTTCCTTGATTTTTGGTGGCGTTTTCTTGACTTTGTTCAATACTTCTTCAAGACTTAAACCTTTAGATAACAGCTTTTGTTTCCTCCGTTCTAATCGTAAAAACTTTGCTTTCTGTCCCTTATTTTTACGTACTTCAGAATGACTATGACTAGCGTTGGATTCGGAAGTGGAAGTCTCTGGTAGAATTACGCTTTCACTTTTACGACGTTTAGGTGAACCAAGCGTTGGAGATTGGGATGGCGATGATACTTTTGGAGTATTGTCAGATTTAGAATTTGAAGGTGTAACATCAGAAGACGGAGTTGCTTGAGTTTTTTCTAAAATGTTGACATCAGCAGCAGTTCCTTCTTGATAATTTATAACTTCTGTTACGTCTTTTGCATTATTTTCACCTAAATTAAAATCAAATAAAAGTTTAGAAGGAAGGAAATAAATAATTAAAAATATTTATTTCAGCTTAGTTTACTTTTTTCAGCCGGGTGATGATTTATACTTCCAGTTAAAAGGAAATCATTAAATTTTTTCATTACTTTTTTCTGTGACTTAGAAATACGGAATTCAAGTGCATGACAACTGATTGTATAACATGGACAGCAAGTTTTGTCATTAGTTGGTTTGTATAAATATTTTCCAGAACGCCGCCATCCACGATCAAGCAGACTTTCATATTCTTCTGATCTAAGCTGATGGGCCCACATACCTTCAAATAATAAATTATAAATTAAGTACTTTTCAGTTTTCAATCTCAATGCGTCAACATGCGTCAACAAAACATTCCGAATTTCTTCATAACTTCATAATATTCTTAAAAAGTTACAATTTATAGCTTACCATGTGAAAAATTGGTATCCTCTGACTTGCAATAACCACATCTGTAACCTTCGTGCTGAGGAAAGTATTCGAGGATATTATTCTCCATACTAAGTAATAACAAGAAATAGAATAGAAATACAAATCCTTTTTTAATCTAAACTACAACAAATTAGATTATAATTTACAAAAGATTTAAAACCCTAAAATGAATGTAATAAAAACTTTCCTTACCTTAATCAATTAAATAAGAGGTTTAGATTAAATGTTGACAAAAATAATTTTGGACAAAATTAAATTAAGTTTAATTAAACAGTTTTAAATTAATTGAACTGAACAACCGGATTTTGTACTTTTTTTTGTAGTAATTGAAGTTGATGTTTAGCGGTTATTTTATGTAAACTTAGCAGCTAGCAACAACTCAACAAGCGATTATCAGTGCTTTAAAATAATTTTAATAACTTTTGACTTTAATTTGAAGCATATTGTTATTCATGAATCATGAATCATGATAATATTGTATTGTTAAATTTTTTTATGTGAATAATCCATTGAAAATCCAATTACAAAAAAATAAATAGGGATTTTATATTTAAAAATCTCAATTGACTTCAATTTCATTTCAATTCCATATGAATAATTATTAAAATTGTTAATTTGATGAATTTATGATTTTCTAAAAATAATTTTTGAAGATTGATTTGAATTTGAGAAGGTTAAAAGAAAGAATACAAGGTTTTCCAAAAGGGATCCCTCCCTTTCCTTCCTTGTTCGTTTATGAAGGACACGACATTAGAAAAATAATTTTATCGAAAGAACTTTCTCACTTCAACAGTTCAACTTAATTCCGTAAACAAGGAGACTTTAAGGGATGATGTTTTCGTTGATGTATCCTTGAATCAATGATCTTGGTTCTAAAAATAAGAAATAAGAATAACAACATGTCACGTAGAGCAAGATCATAGTGTTGTTTCATAGCAAAAGGATAATATCGTGGATTACTATAAAATGGCCCATGAAACTTCCAAACAGCATCCAGTCTTCATCCAACTTACAGAAGAAATTCACATCAGAAAAATTTGAAAAAATCAATATGAAACTTGTAAGAAATAAATAAATTCTAAACCAAGTATTTTAAAATTTAACTTTATTTTTTCGTTTTAGTTCGCAGTTTTGATGGTATGCTTCGCTGGAGCTTTGGCTGTCCCAAACTACTACAACCAGCCTCAGCCTGATATCCGTATTGAATCATACACCTCGGCTCCAGCACCTGCCCCTGCTGATACACCAACGAGCTATTACTCAGCACCAGCACCAGTACTTAAATCACACTATGAAGCACCAGCTCTCAAATCAACCTACGAAACACCAGCTATCCGCACTGACTCATATGGATCATCCCTCAAATCATCATCAGTTCCTCAAATCGTTCGTCATCATGTCCAATCAGATAATTCCGGAAACTATAATATGCAGTAAGTCAAATTAACATGCAGAAATATTTTTCAAATTTTTAATGCTGTAATTTTTTTCAGAGTTGAATCCAGCGATGGAAGCAGCCAAAGCGAGACGGGAAGCTTGAAAAACCTCGGCGGTTCTGAAGGTCCAGCTGCCGTTAAACAAGGATCATTCTCTTGGACATCTCCAGAAGGACAGCGATTCACCCTCAGCTACACCGCTGACGAAAAAGGATTCCAGCCAACCGCAGCTCACTTGCCAACTTCTCCACCAATCCCAGAAGAGATCCAGAAGAGCCTTCTCCTTCCACGTGTCCAACAAGATTCCTATTCTTCATACACTCCATCAGCACCAGCTTCCCCACCAATGAACAGCTACTATTCAGCCCCACCCGCTGATACTCCACGATCATACTACTAAATATTTGACACGACGAACAAAACCGTGATATAAATTGGACTTATTTTTTTATTCAATACAAATAACTTACTATTTTTGGAACATTTAAATAAATATTTAATTTAGCAGCAACAAATTTATTTTTTCTCTCACATTTATTTTTAGAAAGGGTCAAGGGTTGATGAAGATATGAAAGGAAAAGGTTACATTTGACAAATGATAAGTTACAGAAGTTCTTAAGAACTCATGAGTTCGTAAATTCTCAATTGAAATTTATGAGATGACGAACCCTATCGTCATGATATGACGTGACGATGCGATGGAATACAAAAGTAAAAGCATCACATTCTGTTTCAGCTCATTAAAAATTACATCCTTGAAAACTGTTAAACTAATTCAGTCTTCTTAAATTTCTCGTCCGTACCACACACATCTAAGCTTCTGGAAATTATATTATTGTGGAACAATCTCCAGTTTGCGTCTCAGAAAAAAAAAATCCAATCATCGCTTTTCTTCCAGGAGCAGCGAATCAAGTATAGGCTCACAATCCCAGCTGTATTGGAAACCCGGTAAATAAAACCGAATTGATTTTGTAAACCCGGTTTTTCTACGCTAGAATATTTTTGATTGGTGGAAATTATTATTAAAAATGGACGTCACAAGAATTCCAATACGACTGGAAGGTACAGAAGAAAAGATAAAAGATGGCGTGAAAAAAGTTCTAAGCGTAGTTAGGCCAGAATGGGCATCTGAATCAATTTGGACAAAATTAAAATCCAAGGTAAGTTATATTAAATTATATTTATTAAATCTTGTGTGAATTAAATATGAAACAGATTTTTACAGATGGAATTACAAATAAATTGATTGGATACTTTTTAACTGATCCAAGGGATATTGTCATTTTTAAAATTTATGGAGCAAGGACTGAGAATATGATTGATAGACCTGCAGAAATTAATACGATGAAGGTAATAAGTGTATAATTTTTATATTTTGTATGTAAATCATTCAAATAATTCCTTTGTTTAGTTTCTGAATAACCGCAAATTAGGACCTGAACTTTATGGCGTTTTTGACAATGGGATCGTCTATGAATTTATTCCTGGAATTACACTGAATCCAATATCATGTCGTGATAATAAAATATATCCTCTAGTAGCTGAAAAAATGGCAATCCTTCATTCGATTCCAATGGATGAAGTACCAAGTACCAATAAAGAAGCGTTTTGGGATAAGCTCAATATATTTCTAAAATTAGCCAATGAAATCTTAGACAATAATGCAACAATAAGCCAAAAGTAATATCAAAGTTCACTCACGGTTGATAAACTAATTGATACAATTAAATTGTTATGTTTTAGATACGCCAACTTCGGTCTGGACAAGCGTTGGACAAATAATAATGTGACCTTTATGCGAGAACTTGTCAGGAATACTCCAATGTGCTACGCATTTTGTCACAATGATATCCTATTACCAAATATAATATATGATGAAGTTACAACAACTGTTTCATTTATCGATTATGAATATGCGTTTATAAACTATGCAGCTTTTGACGTTGCTAATCATTTCAATGAATTTGCAGGTAAGTAGTTGGAATCAGTTTTATGAATGACCCTAGCACTGTTTTGTTCTTAGGAGTTGACAATGCTGATTTTTCTCTTTGTCCTGATCCGGAATTCATGAAAATATGGATACAAAAATACTTAAAGTATTGGAAAAATGGAAAATCAGGAATTAGTGTTGATGAGTTCCAAAATTGGGTTAATTTATGTATACATTTATCACATCTGTTCTGGATTCTATGGACGATTGTCCAAGCTCAAAATTCTACGATCGAATTCGATTATGTCACGTAATACACTTTCAATATTAAAACTTGGACAATAGTTTATAATTTTGAAAAATGATTTTTTTTTAATTTTAGGTACGCTGAGAAAAGATTTCTAGAATATGAAAGACATATAACTTCGTATCGTAAATATTCAAAATAAACTAAACAAACACCATCACATCACAATAATCGGAGTTTTAAAGACGCTGTGGGTGCAATAATAATTTAAGCAGCTGAAGTCATTTCCAATTGTTTTAATTTAAATATTCTACTAAGAATACATACTCTTCACTTCGAGTCTTCCATTATTCTAACATCGACAATTCAAATCTAACCATTCTTTATTTACCGATCATTTTATTTTAATCCCGCGTGTTTTAATTTAAAACAAGCATCAAATTTTATTAACAAATCATTAAATCTTATATTAATGATAATGTCGTAATTATTTTAAAAATAGTTAATTAATCAAATCGTCTGACTTTCACAAGACAGCTAAGTGGTCCAGTTTGAGCAGTAATTCCTATTTTAATTGATTTCATATCTATTTCAGGAAATAAATCAGATTCTTCGATTGAATATTTTTGGAAAAAACTTGCAAAGAAAGCAAAACTGCTCATTTTGGCTAATGGCATTCCTACACAGATTCTTTTTCCTAATTACAAAATCAATTGATGAAAAAACTATAATTAAAAATAAAGTTAAGTGAATATACCCATTCCAAATTGTAGAACCATATTCGAAGTATCCTTCAACAGACATCCATTTTTATCCAAAAATCTTTCAGGTTTAAATTCATCAGGATTATCATAATATTTTGGATTCCGATTTATTCCTTGAAAATTAAGAAGAGCGACTGTGTCCTAAGATAATAACAAAATATTTTTAAAAAATTATTAAAAATAAAAGAAAATTACTTTAGGAACATGGCAGCCGTTGAGTTTCGTATCAGTAATGCATGTTCTGGGAATTGTTGGTGTTACTGCATAATATCTGACACATTCACACAGGGCAGCTTGAGTGTAAGGAAGCCTGTATATAATCATTTTATTTTAATGTGTATGTTACAGTCAATTAATAAATTTCAGAAAAATAGGTTTACGACAAATCGTTTTTACCTAATATACAAGAAAGGTGTGGTCACAACGTGTTGTCGCTGTGACCACATGATATTTGTTAGGTCAGAACGCGCTGTGGGCGAAATCGGGTAATGACTGTAACATATATTTTGATTTGTTGGTACTTACTTATCTACATCTGAATATTGTGGTGTTTCCCCATTTGGATAAACAGCATCTAATTCTGCTTGGACTTTTGCTTGTACCTTTGGATGTTTGAGCATTAACATAATTGCAATTTCTAAAGTATCTAAAAAGTTACACACTTCATTAAAATATAATCCTTCTCAATTATTTCTAAATTTATTATTACTTCCGGTTGTATCCGCTGCGGCAGCAAACATGTCTTATTTTTGGAAATAATTAATAATAATAATAAAAAATGTGTTATTAATTAGATATTTATAGATCCAAAAAAGATTACCTGTACAACTTTCAATCATTTGCTCATCTACATCAAATATGTTAAGGTTTTATGTGTTAATAAAATTAAATTCTAATAATCTTACCATTATAAATTGGATGATCATCTACTCCAAATTTACATTCATCAATTTTATTCAAATAATAATCAATAAAATCCTTTGGATCATTCTTAAAAGTCTTTTCTTTACGTTTCTTTGTAGCGATTTCCTAATTGAATTAAATTAAAATATTAAAAATATTAATATTAAATTAATTATAAACAAACTACTAACTTTAAATATTCCATGCAAAGAATCGGAAACTTCTATTAATTCTTTTAAACCTGTTAGATTAGGTATAAGATATCCTAAAGTTGGATAAGCAGCAAATAATTTAGGACTTCCTAGTTCAAATGCAGCAGTCAATTTTTCAACCAGATCAATTAAAAAATTCATAAGTTCTTTTTCTTCTTCTGATGCTCTTTTACCAGTTAATACTTTCCAAACTAAATTTAATGATGTTGGTTTAAATATTCTATTCATAGAAACAATTCCATGTCCATCAATTCGTTTCTTTTCAAAATATTCTTTAAAATGTTCAAATTCTTCATTAATGTCAATTTCTTGCTGATTTCTTTTACCAAATCCAACTTCTTTTAATATACGGAGACAAAATTGTCGAGTTTCTTTCCAATGTTCACCATAAGCGAACATAATTCCAACATCTTTATTGTAAGTTGCTAGTTTCCAAGGTGAATAACTTGGGGCACGACCTTGCCAATCTTCAGAATTTAATATCTTTTTAGCTATCTCAAGATCATTAACGGCAACTATTAATTTTTAATAATAATAATATTAGAATATTAAATATAGTAAGGAACAGCAACTTTTAATTTTTAATTAATATTAATATTAGTAAGAAATAATTTAGTTTTAATTACTTACCAAGATATTGCATTCCCATATTGAAGCCTACGACTGGTCCATAATGTTTATGTAAAATTGTTAGTTGTTCAGGCACTGTATATTTACTATGAAGACATTTTATAATAAAATATCCAATAACTGGTATATTGGGGGGACCTTAAATAAAGAATGTTTATAATTTTATTTGCTTGAGAAATTGAAAAACTATTTTGAAATTTCATAACTAAACTTACCAGGTAAAGATTTTTTTCCTGAAGTTTTTATTAAATAAGTTATGATTAAAGCTAAAATAAAACTTAAACATAAAAATAGTGAGGTGTCCATTATTTTTAGAAGTAAAAGATGATATATGTGTTCTTTTGTCTTTCCTTTATTAAATATAAAATGCAACTGTAAGAATTTTCCAAAATTTATAATGGTCTAAACTCTTTAAATTATGAGAAAAATTATTGAATTTATACTTCATTTGGGACTTTCATTTATTTATAATTAATATAAAAACTAAATATTTTATTTTATTTCCAGAATTGATGAAAAGAAAAAGAGACACGCGAAGAGGCTTAAACAAAGATTATTATAATAAAAACATATCAAATTCTCCCATAATTTAAAAACTAAGAATCGTATAAAACACTGAACTTTTTTTTACAATTTAATTAACCCATCAAAATCATTAAATATCTATTAATTTTTGCAAAACACAAAAACTTAAAATATAAATGTTTGTTTAAAATTGTTTCCAATTCCGTGCCACATTCCACAGGTGCCAAGCACGATATTGGAATTGGGATAATAACCATGATTCACCATTCACCTCATCGTTTTCTTATTATTAACCGACGAAGGAGGTATTATGTGATTTAAAAGTCCGTCTGTCTGTCCGTCCGTCTCTCCGTGTACACGATAACTCGAGGACGAGATAGCGGATGTAAACGTAACTTATTATGTAAGCATTTGAGGTCATAACTGAGGTCAAGATCGAAAATGAGCGAAATCGAAGCAGTCCTTTAGGAACTTCTCATAAGGGTTCAAGCAAAATAGTTCCATTTTTCACTTGTAGTTTCACTATTTAGCCCGACTTCGGGCTTATGGATTCATCACGTCCGTCCGTCTGTCCGTAGACACGATAACTTAAGAACGCGTGGACCGATTTTGATCAAACTTGGCATGA
>JAQGCN010000478.1:0-20529 GCA_034699725.1 Friesea truncata
TATTCGATACAATCCCCATCCAACTGGATTTGAGCAAAATATTATTACAGAAGAAGTCTTTTATGGAGAAGCGTAAGATATCGTTAATTTATAATTTTAGCACTTATTAAATTAATTTTTTTTGTATAGGACAAAAGCCCTTGAAGAATTTGTCAAAGAACTCATCGCATAAAAAACTTTAACTAATCTAACCTAATTTAATAAATTCACTTCAAAATCCTCAATCATGTAAGATTTAGGTTTAATTTTCCACATTTTTGCTTAATTAATGCAGTAATTAACATAATTTTTAAAATATTAATGCAAAATTAATTCTTTCTTCACACACATATTTAAAACAGATCTGAAAAGTTAATGATTAAGAATTATATTTAAATTTGAATAAGTTTTTTTAGCTGTCTTTTCTTCTCATCAGGAATTGAATAATTAAAAATCCTTGACTAGAATAGCCTACGAAATTAACAAGGCTACCTTTGGGTATTTCTAGGGTTGGCCATCATCATCTTTGTCACTTCTTACAACTTGATACTAATAACTAATACCTGAGGTTTTTTCACCTATACTTCAATTAATTATAATCGGCAGAGACAAAATAGAAGAGGGATAAATGCACCAAATGCTACAAAAACAGGGAGAATAGCTGAAGTAAGAGATACATCCTCATAAGGATCTACAGCCTTCGGTCCTGGAAACAATTTACAACTATTAGAATTAAGTATTGGTAATTTAATATTTTAATTTTTATACCACTTGGTTTACGATTTTTAACAGGGGGTTTAACTATTTCTGGCTCTGGAATTATTTCTTCTTCACGTGGAGCTGTGATTGGAGGTAGCTGAGGTATATCTAAAAAGGAAAAATTTACATGTCAGTCAATATCAACATAAACTTTAAGTTAAATTTTTACCTGTTATTTCTCCCTTAATTACAAAAATTGCGTTGACTTTTGGATTATCTCGATAACCCTGGAAATGGAAAATATAAGAAAGATTTATACATAATATCAAAGATGTTAAAGGAAATATAGATCGGGCATGACGACAAATAACAAGAACTATTGGAGGGCATGTAAGAGGGGAATTTGTTGATTTTTTGTGCTGTTGTCAAAGAGATAATTATTTCTTCAAATTTTCTTTGGCTAAAGTTCCGAAAGCAAGCTTGTCGACTCCATGTGTAGATTGGCCTGACCGGCTTGGCAGGCCAAGCCAAGTATTTTACACCTTTTTAGAGTGCTTTTAGAATTGAAAACACATAATTTCATATCGCTAATTACTGTATCGCTGTTGTTGTAATAATACGCACTGTTTTCTCAAAAAAGCTTTAAAATATGCGTGGATTTTTTTAGATAGGAAATTCTTACTATGAAAATAAATGCGGCTTGCAAGCCAAGCCGAACGAGTCATAAGACAAGCCGGTGATTTTCGTTTTTAAGCAAGCCAAGCCTTGAAATTTTTTAACAAGCTTGTGACCAGCCCTGGGCGGAACGTACGAATGGAAGCGACATGGTTGCTTTCGGAACTTTAGCCAAAGAAAATTTGAAGAAATAATTATCTCTTAGACAACAGCACAAAAAATCAACAAATTCCCCTCTTACATGCCCTCCAATAGTTCTTGTTATTTATCGTCATGCCCGATCTATATTTCCTTTAACATCTTTGGTTCCAGGATGATATGGAGTTATGCTTTGGTTTGGAAAATATACACATTAAAAATTAATTTATGTCCTCTTTACGTTTAATTTTAAGGTTTGTTCAAAAAAGAAGAATTAAAAATAATAGAAAAAAAAATTCTTAAAAATCCGTATTAATCCCCTTCGTCTTTTCAAGGAATACTTAAATTAATTTTGTTTTGATTAAACATACTCAGCAATGGCAATCCAGTAAATTACAATCAAAATTAGACAGACACAAAGCCTTGAAATACGATCCATCTTCACAGCCAAAAATACAAATCAAAATAATTACTTTTTACCTTTCAAAAAATTAAATCAGCAAGTTTTTCTGACTCAAACTCAAACAAAAACATCGGTTTGTTGTCATAAAAAACTACAAATACATTTTTTTCCAATTATTTTTGGTTTGCAGCAGCTAGAAGTTAAATGTAACCCTTAAAACATCCACCCAAGAACAATTCACAATTCCACCCAAGAACAAAATGGTTTCATGGGGGGAGACCCAAGATGGTGGTCCAAAGTCCCACCCCCTACTCCCCCTTTTATAAAATTTCGTCGAGTTAGCCACTAGCTGCCTCGAATCTCTGCTTGAAGTTAGCCGTCAAATTAACTTTGAGTTTAAAAAACTGAATATTTTAAATATTTTAGTTTAAATTAAAAAAATTTTTTCTGAAAACTTTTTCAAAAATTCAAGCAAAATTCAATCCGCTCAAATAAAAAAATCCATTCTGTTCATATCTTTTCGCACTCGCAAAATTTTTAAATGATCGGCGCACTGGAAAATTTTTCGAATTAAATTGAAATTCGGATGGATTATAATTCTTAAATTGTTAAGCTATAACTTGACGGAGAAAAACTTCAAGTACGAGTGCATGCAAATTTTGAATTCCTTACGTTTAAATTTTAAATTTTTTTTCTGAAACCCTCAAAATACTCATATTTCCTTTCAACCTTAACCATAAATAATTAGCGATCGCATGTTTGGATTTTCAAAAAAAGATAACTAAAACCTTTAAAATACTATAAAGAGATATTGTGAGAATTTTCGGGCACGTCGATCAAGTATTTCATTCAATTTTTCCTGACAGGATTATCATAATTTATGATTCATAAAGTATGAGTGCATGTAAAGTTGTAAGGAAATTAAAGTTTAAATATTTAGCGATTGCATGTTTAGATTTTCAAAAAAAAATTTACTAAAATTATTAAAATACTCTGAATAAATTGTAGAGTGTATTATTGTAAAATATTATTTCATGGGGATAAGGAGAAGCATCCTTTTTAAGAAGCTTAACTTTAAATAACTTAAAAACGACCGTTTAAAATTAGCTGAAAATCTAATCATAGTTAAATAATACTGTGCTGTAATTGTGAAAAAAGTTTCAGAGACGCCAGTTAATGTTTCATTTCAGATTTAATGAAAACTTTTTGCTTGAGCAAAAGAGAATTTGGAACTTATTGTAAAAAATTATAATTTAAAATATACAATAATATAATTTGCATACTTAACACAAAAATCTAAAAATTTAACTTTAACATATGTTTGTATGTTTTATAGAGGGAACGGTGAATCCTATTAAACTTTAGCATAAAAATAAGTCAAAATTAACCTAGAAAGTTTCACCAAATTTTTTTTGTTTTGTTGATGTCAAGGACTATGCAATTCGAGCCAAATTGGAAAATCATTAAAAAAGTTTTCTTCTCAAAATGGCTTTCTTGGCCGTAGCCCCGATTTTTTATTCATTATAATTAAAACTCTTAAATAAGATACATGAATTTTTTTAAACTAAGCTTATTACTTGGGAACTAAGTTCTAATTTCTTACAAACTAAGTAAAAACTATATCCTATGAAATAAGTCTAGTGGAAATTGAATTGTTGATTTCTGTTGTGAGAGAATCCATAACTTGCTCATTTTATTGCTTGGCAGCAGCTCAATTTTGAACACTGATATTTTACAAACGCAAAACATAAGTCCCGTTTTGTAATTCGATGTTAAACTTGATCTTTTTCTGCAAATAGAAAAAAATCTGATCGTTTGAAGTTTGAAACCAATGAATTACATTTTCGTTTGAAGCAAACATTTTCTTTTTACAGTGCTGAAGGGTTCTGATTTTAATTTTGTTTAAATAACAAACATAATTCCGTTAAAATGGAATTGACTTTTTGTTTGAATTTACAAAACGTTTAATTTCATATTGAAAATGAAAATGAAACCTTAAATCCAGTTTCTATTTAATGCAACGTAACTTGCAAGTTGTTTTAATCTTCGACTTATTAGACAACCTTCCGAAGAATTTAATTTATTGCTGTTTATAATTTTTAAGTTATTAGTAAATTATGACTGAATTCCAGCTTGTAAAAAAACATTTCAACCCATAAAAAGTGGAATGAACGTTACAAATGTGTAAAAATTTTTTTATAAAAATAATTCTTCACAGTGATAGTGTTTAGTAACTAAAATACCCAAACCATTTTCAACTTTACCTTTTTTATTGCAAGCGAACATAGGGTTTGAACGCTACAGAAGGTTCATCGCCTACATTATCATACTCGATTTTCACGCCAAAATTTCCTATCTCTTCGTCATCATGTTCTGAAAGTTCTAAAGTTTTAAAGGCATGCGAAATATAAGGAGATTCCCAATCCCTTGAGTCATCTAACACTCCTATAGCCAATCGCTGGTTATGAGTTACTACCATTCGTTCTCCCATAAATTTGATATGATACACATTTGCTTGAAAATGTTGCTGTTCAAACAAAGCCATTTTATAATCGTTATGTCTCAATCTATTTTTTGCTTGAGTTTGAAGTCCTGAAATGCACGTTTTTTCTTTATCTGAATTGTTTTCAAGTATACTGTAGCAATTTGGACGAAGGCAAATCATTTCGCGAATATTTGTGTGAGTTATTCTCAAAAGTCCAGGAATATCTTTTTGCTGTTTGGAATACAGATCTTTAAAAATTCCATCGTGTTTCAAGTTTGAAAAATCAAATCCTTTTTCCAAGTTTTTAAAAAAATCGACAAGAGTTTGTTTGTCGCATTCAATTTTTGCAAAAATTGAGTCTGTGTTGCACATTATTGGTTCAATTTTGTTACCCATCAAAGGCTTGATGTTTTTGTAGTAGTGAAAATAAAATAGACACTTTGACAATTCGTAAATTGTACCAGCAACTAATTCAAGTCCGTCGATTCTTCCGCTAAACTTCGACGTTTCAATCAAAGTGAAATCCTTATCGTAAATTTCAATTCCTGTGAACGCATGGCTGCCACAAAGCTCAAGAGCTCTGCCTCTTGTGAAACATAATTCTCTATTTTTGTTATTTATGGATGATGACATAAATTTTCCAGAGACAACGTTAATGAGCCGCTTGAAAAATCCTCGTGCGTATTCTGAATTAAAATTTGCTCTAAATTGAAGACATTTCTCTGTATAACTTTTTAAAAAATTTTCTTGGGAGAACTGCATTCCACAATAGACAGCCTTAAGTTTGAAACCACTTTGAAGCAGAAAGGCTAAACTTAGATAATGATAAGTTCTTCTCTCCTTGTTTCCCAAAGTCAACAAAAGACGTCGGATGCTTATGTTTTCATTGTTATCATTTTCTTCAAATGTACAAGTGTAGATTTCATTAAACAGTGGTATGGAATCGTAAAACTCATAAAGGTTTTTGTCTAATTCAAGTGTTACTTCAAATATCCAACCCTTTTCTCCATTTACTACAGGATTTTTAAAGTTAAAATTCTTAATCATTTCCTCAGTCATAAGTTCATAATCTCCAATAGGAAACTTGAAGTTTTTCATTACATAAGCATAACAAGATCTTATGTCCATTCCAACAATATAAGATTCTGCCTTTGTTTTATCGTAAACTGAATTTGTGTCGTTGTTACTCAGGGCATGCATTTTTGTTATTGTTTGTATTGGCCCTCTTATAAAATTGTGCTGTAAATTGCGCATTTGAGGGTCCGTCACGTATTCAATTTTAGCATTTGATTCGTGCAGAACTGCAGCTTGGGCAAAAGAATTTATAGTATAATTATAAGCCAAATCCAAATCAAAACACGAATACAGAAAGTCTCTTAGGGAAGTAAAAATGTCTCCGATTACAACACTTTGAAATCGTAAAGAAAATTCTAAAAAGTTTTCTGCGTTCCCACTCCAATGTTTTTTTGAGAATAAGTAAGCTGCGTAGGCTCTATCTGTATTTTCGAGGGAAGGGTTTAAAGGATCTATAAAATTTTCCTTTGTTATAATTGACGTTCCATTTTCAAGTTTTTGTAGTGTTTCAGGAGAAAAGCATGGAGGAAAATATAGATTGTGGTGAGAGTAAAATTCTACGTCCTTAAGTTCAAAGTTTGAAATTTCTTTTTGTACATTTGGAAATTTGCATCCGATTTCATGTGCAAACTGAATCATTTCTGAAAGTGAGGCATCAGGAAGAAAATTGGAAATGTCTACAAGTTTTGCTATTCCGTTCAAAATTACGGCACTGATTTGCCCGTTTTTGGCAACCATAGGATTTGTCGCAGTTATTAAATTTTTTTTGTACCCGCTGAAAAGCAATTGTGGGATCATCTTTGATCCATCTAACAGTATTACAGTGATCTGAGGACCAAAATTTATGAATGGGTTGCACCTAAAAAATGTGGTATTAAAAATTTCGGTTTTGTACTGTAAAAATCAAAAATTGTACTCACTATTGTGAGAAATTTCAAAACTTACTTGTACTCATGAATAAAAGAAATGAATTGGCCATTCCAGTGATTATGATGTACGATAAGCGGATCTTGATTTGTAGCTGGTTCTTTACAAATTGCACAATGAGTAGCTTCCGCTTTAAGTCTATGCTCCTCAGGATCAAGATCATAAGGAATATTTCTTGTTTTCTGTTGGTTCAGCAAATATTTGCATTTATCCAATATACAATTTAACAAATCTTCGTACATCTTATTTCCAGAATACTGGTGAATGCTTTTGCAAATTCCATCGTCAAAGTGGCTTAGACAGCATGATATTGGTTCTGGTATGTTGGATTTTTCTGAAACCTTTCTGTGTAGCGATAGGTAAAGAATATTTGGTTGTTTGAGTGTAAATCTCAAATCTCGAAAGCTTGCGAATGAATTCCGTGGAGAATAAAGCTGTGGAATGGAATTTTTATTTAGTCCACAACTTTGTCGATGCTTTAAAAGAGCATATTCACTTATATATTTTTTCTGACAAAGTTCACAAAATATGTGACGTTGTTGACCTTGTTTGCCAAAAAATTTACTCTTGTCGAACGCTACAAAATGTCCATTTTTGTCTTTATCCTGAATGTACAACATGTCAACGTGTACTTTTGCAACTTTTTCGGGAGCATGTAAAAGATAAGTTTCACCACTTGGCTTAATTCCGTACACGCCGATTGAAATCTTTCCATCGTTTTTTAATTCAAATTGTGGGATATCTGAAATGAAAACACCCCCTCTGCCAAATACTGAGGAAAAGTCAATAGATGTATCTTTTAAATAAGGCCAATAGCTTTTTTCATTTCTTATTGCCCGTCTTTTTGCAACTACTACCGAAGGTGAATTTAAATCTTTTCCTTCATTCCTTGCTTTTATATCGAATTGTTTGGAAACTTCATCTTGATTAATGCTTGCGAGAATGGCAAAGACAAAGCAATTTTCATAATTTCCAGCAACTTGCGACAAGTTTAAAATACCTCGTCTTCGTTTCAACTCCTTCGGTAGTTCCTTTATGTAACCTCTTCCTTTAGGTAGTGGTTCATATTTGGCCACTGTTACAATCAACTTTGAAATATCCGTGACAACCCAAGAACTCCCACCCTCATTCATGTAACGCAGAATTTCAATCATTTGATACGCACTCCTCACAACTGCAGAATTAATCTTATTTTTATGCAAAAGTACGATGAATGAAGATGGTATAAAAGTATCTTCGTGGGTGACATTGTGTGTAAGTTCCATTAGAGTACATTGAACTTTGAAATTTATTCTAATATTATAATGTCGAGCTAAAATATTTTCCAATAGAGAAATCAAATCTTTTTTAACAAGTTGGAACATATCTGTAACAAAACAAATATTTTCTTCAATCGGGCTTTCAAACACCATTACGACGCCACCATGAACAAAATTCTCTTTTTTTAAACTAAAACGTGAGTTAGCAAGATCCAAAGAGTCGACTTCCTCATTGTATGCCCCTCCTATCTGTTCTGGAGAACATGTGTGGTTATCAAGATTTGAACACTCTTTGTAACACTCTTTGCAAGTGTGAGCTAATTCAACATGTTGATTCATTTGTTGATGACGGCTTGCTTCATAATCACATCCGCTCACCAGGCACTTAAACTAAATTTTTTTTGAGTTTAGGTCTGTCACTAACTATAAAAATTATTTACCTTTTTGCAGCGAACAGATACACCTCGTCCTTTTCTTTTTATACCAATAGGATCGTATTCACTATCCATGTTTGCTCAAGGGTATATAATGGCTGTAAGGGTAGAAACGGACTGAAGTGTTTTAATGATAATATCTGCTCATATAACAGAGCTTTACTTAAGAATAGAGAGAGAATCCAATTATGAACACTTCACTAATCAATTTAAGATTTGCGGTTTTCACCCTTTTTTGGAAACATAATTACTGGGTACCGAATCTTTTAGATGTTAAGGGGGGTATGCTGTGAATCAAATGTATTCTGTCAGCCTCAAGTTTAATTTGTTTGAAAAAGCTTTTTTTGGCAGACACATTTATTCTTGGTGAAATGACTTATTGGTGAAAAAGTGAAAATATTACACAAAGGACTCATTAAAATAATTGGATAGAGTTTTTGACCTTTTTTCAATTGTGTACAGAATCAAATTTATATTAACGAGAAATAATGACCCTTCAGGAAAATAATTATACCCTTGAGGTTAAAAAGGGTCGACTTTACTCTCTTATACCCAATCGCAATTATGATTTTCATTCATTTTTATAAAACGTAATCACCCTTTAATTACTTAATATTACCTGAAAATTATTTAATACACATGCTATCACTGTTTTAAGCTCATATATAGATTGCAAGTCCTACAAACATGAAACGCTGGAATAATCGAAAACCCAACATGGCCCGGGTGCCAATCACCCACCATAATTTCGTTTCAGAAAGTAAAAAGACTTTTAAACAAAAGAAAATACGACCTGTGGTAGACACAACTACATTTTCAAGGGAACAACAAAAAGTTTATACAATAATCCAAGGTCATCTAAGTTCAAGAGGAGATCCAATAAGAATGGTAGTAAGTGGAAACGCAGGCAGTGGAAAAACTTATCTGATTTTTGGAATTCTCAATTTGCTGGAGAAAACCAAAAGAAAATTTATTGCCATGTCTTACACGGCAGCAAGTGCAAGGTAAAAAATAATATTTTAAAAAACAAGATTAAGCACGTTCGTCTTACGTAGAATATTCGGTGGGGAAACTATCCATAGCGCCCTAAGGTAAATTAACAATATCTCCTAATTTTAAAGATTTTTGTTAAAAAAATTTTAACGATAAGGTGTTCCATGTTTCATGATGTAAAGAAACCAGAGGAAAACATGAATTCTGCTAGAAAATATCTCAGAGGTGTGAGTTATGTAATTATAGATGAAGGTGGAATGCTTGGTAATTAATTCACTTTTATATGAAAATCCACACATCTTGAGATTAACGCTACTTTCAGGTTGCTCATTTTTGGGTTTTATTTCTCTAAGACTTTCAATTGCATTACGAAACCCCGATTTTTTCGGAGGTAAGTGCATTTAAATTAAAACCCTAATTGCAATTGATTTATCGAATTAAAAATGTAGGAGCCAATGTAATAATGTTTTCTGATGGCGCGCAATTGCCACCTATTCAGGACTTTCCACTTTACCAGTCAGCTGAAGCTTATGAAGCTGTTGAGCTTAATGGGCATATAGCTTACAAAACTTTCAAATATGCTGTCAGGCTAAATACTCAAATGCGACAAATTTCTCAAGATCAAGAAGAATTTAGAAGCCTTCTTTCCCGTGTGCGTAACGGAAAGATTGAAAATAAAGATATAGAACTGCTAAATACTCGTGTTGCTTCAAAATTATCAAAAGATGAGATAAAAAGTTTTGAGGATGCTATTGTTGTATTCGGAGAAAATATTATGGTTGAAGAGTACAATCAGCACTACTTAAAAAAACTTGGACAAGAAATCCACGAAATTCATGCTATTATTCCAAAACATGTTCCTCCAGAGCTAGCACCAGTTTTACGAGTTGCAGTTGGAGCCAAGGTTCGCTTAACACATAACGTGTGGCCTGAATGTGGTTTATATAACCACTCTATTGGCGTTGTACAAATGATAATTAAAGATGAAAAGAATGTGGTAAAAACACTGATGATTAAATTTGAAAATTATACTGGTCCACCGTTTCTAATGAAAAAAGATACGATCCCTATTAACCGAATAGACTTTCCAGTGGAAGAAAATATTTCGAAAGATGCATTTAACTGCTTAATGTTCCCGGTTGCATTATATTATGCCTCAACTGTTCATGGTATTCAAGGATCCACCTTGGATAAAATTGTTATTGCGATACCAAACTCATTAAATGATCGTTCATCTCTGTTTTTTCGCTTAAGTCCGGCTCTAATTTTTGTTTGTCTTAGCCGTGTTAGAAGATTAACGGATATTTTACTTACTTCGGCTTTTACAGCAGATTTAGTAGCAATCAGCAATAAAACAGCAATAGAAGCTAGAGAGTTAGACGAAAAGCGACTATTGGAAGTTGAAAAGGAGATGGATAAAACTATAAAGTATTAGCTCAATTGCAATACTAGTTTAGTGTAATTTTGAATTTGCTTGAAGAATGGAGTCTGCAAAATTAAAAAGAAAGTATTTGACTTTAAAAAACCCTTCGTCATTTACTGGAGTAGAAAAATTTCACAGAGCTGCAAAGGGAACCAAGTTAAAAAATGTTAAAGAAACTCTACAAGGTATAACATCGTATAGTCTTTTCAAAAGAGTCAAACTAAAGTATCCAAGGAGAAAAGTCCGTGTTTTTTTCCCAAACTTTCAGGTAGACAATTTTTTAAACAGATAATTGCAAACAAAAAATTTTTTTAAACCAGCTTGGGATGGATCTTATGTTTGTCAAAAACTATTTACCATCATTTCCAGTAATTCTATTGGCCATTGATTGTTTTAGTCGCTTTTGTTATTTTGAGTTTACGAAAACAAAAAATAAACATGACATTACAAAAGCAACTATCAAAATTTTAAATAAAATGCCACAGCTCCCCAAACTGATACACGTTGATCAAGGTTAGAAAAACAATTTGAAAGATTAAGCTTTATTTTAAAATTCTAAGCTTTAAAGGGGGAGAATTTTATAACAATCCATTGGAAGCTTACTTGAAACAGAAAGAAATTAAATTGTTTTCAACTCTTTCGCCTATAAAGGTTTTTTTTTCATTGCCTATACTCTTTAAAATATCTTTAAAAATTAATCAAACACTTAGGTGTCCCTTATTGAGCGCTTGATCGGGACACTCAGACGTAGGGTAGCGAGATCTGTATACTACCAAGGCACAAAAAATTTTAAAAAACTTTTTGCACAAGTTGTGTACGATTACAACCACACTTATCACAAGACGATTAAGATGGCACCCGCAGATGTTAACATAAACACACAAGCTCAAGCTCTTTTAAACATTTATGGTGACGTCATTGGTCAAAAGCCTAAAAAATTGGAATTTAAGAACGGTGCCCTTGTGAGAATAAGTAAGACGAGGATGCTGTTTGACAAGCAGTCGAATTTGAGTGGTTGGACGGAAGAGGTGAAATAAATTTAGCTCTTCAAATATATTGCATTTACATTTTTTTAAAAAGATTTTTGAGGTTGAGAAAGGAGTTCAAAGTGCACCAGCGAATTACTTCTATTTGAGAGATACAACAGCAAATAAAGAGAAAATTGAAGGAGCATTTTATGCAGAAGAATTGAATGAAGTATCTCCACCAAGTATCAAAAGGAAGAAAAAATGAATCCTTTAACCAATTATAAGCCAACATCGGCTTACATTACAATCGCTAGCAATGCCTCTCAAAATTACTTTCCAGCCAACACAAACAATTTTTTTAAAAATAAACTTGTTTCTGACGTTTTACTTGCTAATGAGCCTAACACGAATTTGGAAGTAGCACTTGTTGAGGTGTATTATAAATTAACTAACGTACCAAAAGAAAAACTCTTTCAATTTCTTGGAGACAATGAAATAAAAGTGGAAAAACGGAAACTGAAAGCTGAATCTGTTCCTAATATGAAACATGACATTTTACAGTTTATGACAGATTTCAACGTTAAAATGAAAAAAAGAAACGTTAAGCTACATATTGAAGCTGAAGCTGGCTATTTCACACTGCAACAGAATGTAGAGGGTAGACAATTAACAATGACTCGTGAATATGCAATTGCGATGGGATTTGAGTCAAATGTGTTTGATGTTGGAAATCATAACGCCAAGTACCCATATTCTCAGACTTTATTTAATCAAATTAACAAAACAAAAGACTGCAACCTTAACCTAGTTGAATCAGAATATTTAGTTGAAATTGTGGAAGAACCAGAAGAAAAAGATGTCCCTCACCTCATTTCATCCATAAATACAGCAATTCAAAAATACGACGCCATTTTAAGATATGACAACGCACAACATAAATTAAAATACACATGCAGCTATAATCAATCTTTAATATATATAACCCTAAGTCCGTTTCTATGTAATATATTCGGTATTCCTGAGAATTTTACTTGGTTTGGAAACCAAAAGACCACACCTGCAAATTCGCAAATTATTTTTGATTTTGCACCCCATTTTGTCATTGCTACTACAAATTTAGTGGAACCCCAACATTACAAAGGAACTCTTATCCCAGTTATCAGAATGTTTCAACACAAGGAGTCAAAAGACTACACAAGCTTTGCTTTTGAGCCACTACTTTACGTTCCAGTTCAGAAAAACTGGGATAACTATGTATCACTCTCCCTTTTAAACGAGCAGCTACAACTAATCAACCTGGATCCAAACGAAGCAAC
The DNA here is from genome assembly GCA_034699725.1 of Friesea truncata. Lineage (NCBI taxonomy): Eukaryota > Metazoa > Arthropoda > Collembola > Poduromorpha > Neanuridae > Friesea > Friesea truncata. Next base: position 12,774 of record JAQGCN010000478.1, read on the forward strand.
TATTGCAACCTTTCATGTCCGAAGCGTTTATTAAGAAGAATTTTTTGAATAAACTCTTCAGTCTTAAACTTTGTTTTGTGTCGACAACTTCAAAAATGAGGAAGATGGATTGCAGCAACAAGCATTGTGTTTTGCAACCGCCCAAAGGAAAATTTTTAACTGGATACGGAAATAAATACATGCAAAATCAGGTTGGAAGAGGCGTTGTAGGATTGAATCCAGTCAGCTTTTCATACAGCATTCCTTTAAACAAAAAGAATATGAAAGGTGGAAAACACAAACAAATCACTAAAAACCAAGGCGAAAACCAATAGACGCACAAAAGCAAGTAGGAGGAAGGAAAGTTCCACAAAATAAAATGAGAGGTGTTAAAATTAAACAAACAATGCTTGTCATGGGAGGTCCCAAGAGCCAAAAGGGTAGAGGAATTTGCCAATGTTGTGCAAAAAATCAATACGGCGGGCTTAAAAAAGGCAAAGCTACTCACAAAAAAGCTTCAGTCGGTTCACCAGTGCCTTCGAGGAAACAGCAACTTAAGTGTCTTGATCAACCACATCAAAAGCAAAATTGGTTTGATTAAAAATGGAGAACCAAAACGCTGTATTCGAAAATTCAAGGCCAAGTTTTAGATCAAACTTGGATTTATTTTCATTGGATCCTACAGATGTGTCGATTCTAAACTCGTGCACAATGACTGTTGATCCAGTGACAATTACTGAACAAGATTTTAGTCCTATTGTCTTTAATTTTTCATCAAAAGACAAATATATATCATTGGCTGACACACAACTCTACTGTAAATTGCAAATTGTAAACGAAAATGGAACAGCAATAACGGAAGCCGACAAAGTGGCACCTCCGAATTATGCGTTATACAATTTATTTTGCAACAGCCACGTTGTATTTGGACAAACAGTAGTAAATGATGACAACTGCTTTTTCCCATACAAAGCCATTTTACCACACATGATTTGTGACTCAAAAGGATATAAAGACTCTTTTCTTACAAGCTTAATATATGAAGCTGACACTGGCGTTGAAAATTATACAGACACAAACCCAGGTTGGAAAGCTAGATACGAAATTGCAAAAAATAGTGCCGAGTTTGAAGTTATGGGACCGCTACCATTGGGAATTTTTCAACAGAATCGATATTTGGTTCCAAACGTCCCAATTATGATACGTCTTGTAAGAAGTCCTGCGGAATTTGTACTTCAAAGCGCCACAGCTCCAACTGTAGCGGGTTCAAAATGGAAAATTAGAATTACACAAGCAACTTTACTTGTAAAATGCTTGTCTATAAATCAAGCGATTGTCCGTGACCACATAAGCCTATTTAACGAAGGGGGTACGGCCAAATATCCACATACAACTGTAAAAATGGCAGCGTCACAAATATCTACTGGCTCTTCTACTCATTTGAGTGACCAACTCATCCAAGGCAGACTACCAACCTACGTTGCAGTGGCATTGGTGAAAAGCACAAGTTTAATCGGAGCTTATAATGAAAGCCCATTTACATTTAAACCTTATGATGTATCCAACATCGGCCTTAAAGTTGACACACCTGGATATATATATGAAACGCTTCAGCTGGATTACGATAGCAACATTTATTTGCAAGCATTTAATCTGTTGCAAAATGCTGTCGGAGATAAACGTCTAGGCATTGACATAAATAGAAAAACGTTCAAAGAATCATGTGCCATTTATTTATTTCACCTAACTCCTGTACCAGTTACTACAGATAGTCTTGCACCTGACATTCGCGGAGTTTTAAGAGTATGTTTATAAAAATTTAATTCATTTTTGCCGAATTTAAGCAAAATTTTCTTTTAGGCTGTTGTAAATTTTAAAAAGAGCACCACCTTCCCTCTTCATTTGATTTGTGCATCTTTTGTGACACAAATCATGGAAATAGATAATATTGGAAACGTTACAATAAATTAGAAATGGACGAAGCTAATTTGCGAGAAATTTTTAAAAAACTTAAGAAAAAATACGGATTGCAAAAAATGCAAATACTTGTACTGGCTAGAGACGAATTTGCTGCTTTGAAGCCAAGTGGGTCCTTTATTGCAGTAGTTAATACGGACGACCGGTAACTATTGTGATTTATTGCATTATTATATCTGACAAAAATAATTTTTCAGAAAATACACGGGGACCCATTGGACAATTTCTTTTTATAACCATAAATCAAATGTTTTCGAATTTTTCGACAGTCTAGGAGAATCATTAAAAAATTATGGATTTAAACTACCAGCTACGATTCCATGCAATGTCAGAATATTATCGAACACCTGCCGTTTCCAATCATCTCAAACAAACACCTGCCCATTATTTTGCCTTTTAGTATTTTATTGCAGAGTAATTATGAAAAGACCCTTTTCTGACATCGTAAATAACCTTTTGAATCGTAATGTATCGATTAACGAGCAAAAGGTAAAGTCCTTTTTAAAGTGGTTATGTAAAAACTTTAAAATCAGAACCCTTCAACACTGCAAAAAGAAAATGATTTGCTGTCCACGCTTCAAGCAAAAAAGTAATTAATTGGTTTTTAATTTTTTAAACATTCAGAAAAAATTATTTTTTCTATGTGCAGAAAAAGATCCAGTTTAACGAATTACAAAGTCTTTGTACAGAGAATGAATAATGCGTTTGAAAAATAACCTGGTTCGAAATTGACCTGCGGCAGAGTAATAAGCAACAAGGAGCAATGGATTCTCTTACAACAGAAATCAAAAATTAAATTTACACTAGACTTATTTTATAAGATGTAATTTTTACTTAGTTTTTAAGAAATTAGAACTTAGTTTTAAAAAAAACTTCATGTATTTTATTTAAGAGTTTAAATTATGCTGAATAAAAAATCGGGGCTACGGCCAAGTAAAGCCATTTTGAGAAAAAACAATTTTAATGATTTTCCAATTTGGCTCGAATTGCCTAGTCCTTGACATCAACAAAACAAAAAAAACTTGGTGAAACTTTCTAGCTTAATTTTGACTAATTTTTATGCTAAAGTTAAATTTTTAGATTTTTTTTGTTAAGTATGCAAATTATATTATTGAATATTTTAAATTATAATTTGTTACACACTTCCGGATGGAAAACGTCAGGAAGAAATACTTTTTATCTAATTAATTTTTAATCATACACTTATTCTTACCTTAAATATGCAATAAATTATATATAATTTGTTACAATAAATTCCAAATTCTGTTTTGCTCAAGCAAAAAGTTTTTATTAAAATCACTGAAATTTTTGACAATTTTTCTTTAAGTATTTTCAACATTTTAGTAATTTTTTTTAAAAATCTAAACGTGCAACCGCTAAATATTTAAGGTTAAAGTTGTAAGGAAGTTTCAACTTTATAGTTTCTCACACTTTATGACAATCCAGTCAGGAAAATTTGAAATTTTTTGATGAAATACTTGATTGACGTTTCCGAAACTTGTTACAATATTTCTTTATAATATTTCAAAGATTTTAGTAAATTTTTTTGAAAAGCCAAACATGCGATCTCTAATTATATAATGTTTTGGTTGCTAGTTTAACTTCAAGTATCTTAGAAACGACCGTCCAAAATTAGCTGAAAATTTATACATAGTTAAATAATAGTGTATTAAAATTTTCAGAAACGTTTTAGCGACGTCAGTCATTTTATTGCTTTTCAAATTAATCCAAAAAAATTTGAAAATGTAAACGTGAAATTTGCAAGCACTTGTACTTGAAGTTTTTCTCCGTCAAGTTATAGCTTAACAATTTAAGAATTATAATCCATCCGAATTTCAATTTAATTCGAAAAATTTTCCAGTGCGCCGATCATTTAAAAATTTTGCGAGTGCGAAAAGATATGAACAGAATGGATTTTTTTATTTGAGCGGATTGAATTTTGCTTGAATTTTTGGACAATTTTTCTTTAGAGTATTTTGAAGTTTTCAGAAGAAAAAATTTAAACTAAAATATTTAAAATATTTAGTTTTTTAAACTCAGTCAATTTGACGCCCAACTTCACACAAGCAGAGATTCGAGGCAGCTAGTGGCTAACTCGACGAAATTTTATAAAAGGGGGAGTAGGGGGTGGGACTTTGGACCACCATCTTGGGTCTCCCCCCATGAAACCATTTTGTTCTTGGGTGGAATTGTGAATTGTTCTTGGGTGGATGTTTTAAGGGTTACATTTAACTTCTAGCTTGCAGCTACTTTTTTTTAGAATAAATTAAAAAATATATTCTTTTTTATTAAATTTATAATTTACAATTTTAAAAGTTTTTTGATTTTTAAATCCCGTTTAAGATTTCTAAAACGGAGAGGATGAACTATTATATTTTGTTGAGTTATCTAAAGTCTGTTATTAAATGAATTTCTGATAATTATAAATCTATCACCAAAAAATAAAATTCTTCTTGCTTGAAATTTATTATTAATTATTATTTATTTTTATTTTATTCGAAATTTAGCTTGAGGTCCAAATGTAATGTGTGTCCAGTGATAAATAATTTTGATTGAAGAAATGAATTCATGGCTCACTTTTAATTTTGATTTGTTTTGAAGATGTTTTGATTTTGTATCTTTTTCATTTGGATTCGTCGGAGGACCCAATTTCCTGATCCTGGGACCCAATTTCCTGGGAGGATCCTACTTGCGTATCCCCGGGACGGACAAGGACAAGACGTTGACTGCGCCGCAACCAGATACCAACACCAATACCAATTAGCAATACAAGTATAATAAATCCTAAAATCCCACCCAGAACAGCCGCCAACACATTCACCTTCTTTTCATTATAAGGAATGCAACTATTAAAAATAATATAATAAAATATTGTATTTTTATCCTTTTAAAATAAAATGATCAGGAAATTAATTATTCAATTACCGTTTTTTATCTTCATCGTACTGGAATCCTTCTTTACAACCACAAAATTTACAGTTTTTACATTCCAAATTACTTCTTGGTTTGCAGGTGATATTTTCACAGCTTTCACCATAGTCTCCATGCCTCACGCATCTATTAAAAAAGAAATAATTATAATTTAAATTAATTAATAAATTTATTTCTCTAGTATTGTATTGTGAATCTTATGAAAAAAAAGTATTTTAAATTAACAAAATTATTTAGTTTTTGTATGTTTTTATAAAAAAAAATTAATTATAAAATAAGGTTAAAATTATTCATACTTACTTTCCTGCAATTTCATCCAAGTAGTAGTGTCCCTCCATACACACGCATACTCTATCTTGACATACCAAATGGTTATCAGAATTGCAAGAAATGCAAGTTATAACTGTTCTGCAAGATGCTTCGTCACATGATTCACCAAGCTCTTTCACCACGTCGTATCTAAATAAAAATAAAATAAATATTTATAATTAATATTAAAAGTATTTCACTAACTTACCCCTCTGTTGTACAGTTGTATCTCCATCCTTTTCGCACAAGACATTTATGTGTTGACTGATCGCATTTTAAAGCTGGGTTCTTATTACAAAGATCCGGTTGAGCATTAGGACTACAATTATCGAATATTAATGGATCGTCACTAATGCATCTATCATAAAAAATAAAATAAATATTTGAAATTAATCATAATAATTTCTATGTTTTTTTAAGTTAATCACTTACTTTCCAGCCTCTACATGCCGGTGGTACCCGTCTGAACATAAACATTTGCTGGGAGTACCGGGGACACCCGATGGTGGTTTACAAAATAGGTAGTCATCAGCAACATTGCACAACTTATTATCGTCACAATCCTCTTCATATTGAGCTATAATACCTCTTACACAACTGTTGAAAAGAAATATTGTTTTGAATTAATGATTAATTAAATAATAATTTAGGATTAAAAAATGAAATTATATTTTCAACTTACCCATCATCATCCTTTCTTCCGTGCCCTTTCTTACATCGACATCTATTATCATAACCACATTCTTCATTTTGAAGCGTGTTTTTACATTTAGGGCAACTTTTGTCATCCGCACATACTTGACATTTCTCAAAATAGTCAGCTTCATTGCACTGGGACTGGGAGCTACAAATAATAATTTTAATGTGTTTTATTTATTCTGTTAAACATTAATCAGTTATCTATTATTTAAAATTATTGAATTAGATACACTAAAATTACTTTATTGGCGAATCCGTGAAACTTAACCTCAGTTATCTAAAAAATGATATTAAAATTCCAAATTGGTTCCAGGATGAGAGTTATTTGGAAAATATACCCATTAAAAATTAATTCATTCCCTCTTTACGTTTAATTTCAAGGATAGTTCAAAAGAAGAAATAAAAATAATGGAATCTTAAAAACATATTCTTAAAATACCTATTATACCGCCCCCCCCCCTTCTTTTCAAAGGAATGCTTAAATGATAATTTTGTTTTGATTAAACATACTCAGCAATGGCAATCCAGGAAATTCCAATCAAAAGACAAAAACAAATCTTCAAAATACGATCCATCTTCAAAACAAAAAATACAAATAAGTAATAATTTTAAATGAATCTTCAAAACATTAAATCACATTAAAAAAAATCACAAGGTTTTCTAAATTACTCAAACAAAAACACCGGTTTGTTGTCATAAAAACTACATGTTTTTCTAATTATTTTTGGCTTGCACTTGCAAGCTATTTTTCCTGAGGCAAAAAATATTTACATTGTTTATTTTACAAAATAAACTGCTAGCAGTTAAGCAATGTTTGTTAGAAAAAAATATGCAAAGATTATAAATAAATTCCACAACGAGGCCATTTCATTAGCTTTCCAATTTCTAGTAAGCCAGAATATTTTAAAAATGCTTTGAAAATTTTTAAATTTGCAACTAACCATAAAAACATACGTAATTACGTAGCTTCTCAGACCAAATCATCTTCACATTATAATTACAACAAACAGAATTACAGCGTACAATTAATTAACGGAAATTATATTTCCAAATATTAATACTACATGGCATAAGGCACTAGTGCTGATGGGTGACTTCGGTGAAGTACACCTTGATGAAGTACACCTTGATGAAGTACACCTTGATGAAGTACACCTTGATGAAGTACACCTTGATGAAGAAAGGACTAAGGCGCCGAGCGAAGCGAGGCGAAAAATGCGCGCGTAGCGCGCAAAAAAATATGGCTAAAAAGCAAAATTCCTTCGGCGAAAAATGCCATCAAAAGTAAAAAACAAGTTCTTATTACTTTTGCCGAGGAGGCGTAAAATTAAGATTAATATCTTAGAAAATCAAAATGAAAATATTAAAATCTTAATTTTACGCCTCCTCGGCAAAAGTAATAAGAACTTGTTTTTTACTTTTGATGGCATTTTTCGCCGAAGGAATTTTGCTTTTTTTAGCCATATTTTTTTTTCTTTTAGAATAATTAAAAAATATTCTTCTTTAATTTATTTTATAATATTTATAGTTTTCTGAGTTTTTATTTTTATTTTTAAATCCCATTTGATATGTAATAAACGGAGATGATGAACAATTATATTTTGTTGAGTTAGAAATATATTTTATTTTTGTTATTCTTAGCTTCATTTAATTAATATGCTTAATTTAATTTGGGAAACTCTTTATCATTTGTGTTTCCAAGGATTTTCCTCATATTTCCAAACTAAATCGGAAAAACAAACATTAAAAAAATATTATTTTACAAAATTATTCTAAATCATCATACTTAAGGAAATGAGGGAAATAGCCCGGCGAGACCAGCCCGAATTTTTATTTAAAAAATCGATAACTTTTGAACGGG
>JAQGCN010000479.1:0-20461 GCA_034699725.1 Friesea truncata
TTAATTTATAAATTCGCTCATGCAAAAACTTTAGACCCATCCTCCCTTGTCTATCAAATTCAAAATATATAATCACAACAACCACTACCATAATTATTATTATTTATACAATAAAAAATTCACAAAAAAAGTTACTTAGTTACTACTATAAGAAAGACTGTGTGTGTGTTGTGTTAAAGTGATTGGTTATAAATAATGTATTAGGAATAATAATTATTATGGATTTTTAAGAAGGCGTGTGGTTGTTTGTGTATCTATTGCAAATTTTTTGAGCGGAAACATCTGGTATCCCTTATAGATTTTTATAGGTTAAAAATAAGGCTAATTTGAGGTGACAGTACGTAAATCTGTGGATGAATAGATTGCTCTTTTTGTATTTTCTACGGTATAGTAAAAGGAAAGGGCTCTCTACTTTAAGAGAGAATTACAAGGGTCAAATTTCAACCCTCATCCATCCATTCTAAAGTTTTTATCCTCCTTTTGATTCTTTGAAGAGATACGAAAAAAAGAGAACAAGGGAGATGATAGAAATCTAAAAAAATAATATTTTCTATTTCTAAATCCAAACCCATGGAAAATATAAATTGATTTACTCAATACAATCACAACATTATGAATTTTATCCTTATTTACACAATCATCCATGAAATGAGTAAGTCCAAATCTATAGTAGTGAAAGAATAAAAATGTGGTGTTGTTCGTAATTTTCTGCAAGTGTGTTTTCCTAAGTGTTTTAAATTATTATGATGTAAGTTTTGGGATTTACGAAGTTGTTTTTAAGATAAGTATCAAATTTTGTGTTTGCATATTATACGCATGGTGGATTGGATTGGATTTGTATCTTATGTTACATCTTGTAAATACCATCCATCCTACTATTACAAGTATTACAAAAGTTATGTAAAAACTTTGACCTCTTCTTACCTTTTCAGTTGTATGAAAAAGACCCTTCAATATTCACAGAAGGGGATCAACCAAAAATTCAAAAAGGAAACACCTCCCTTCTTCTCCATTTTTTTAAAAATTCCGTTATGTAATACATTGTTCATCCTCACTTCTTGAGAATACATTCATGTTAACTTTATAATTCATTCCACTTCACACACACTTACTCCTCCTCAATTTATTTGCTTAAAATAAGAGTCAACAAAGTGGCTGATTCCAAGGACGACGTAACATTATTTACATTATGATTTATTAAATTGTATTATTTTACTCAGAGATTGGAATTTTGTGTATTAAGTTATCAAATATAGGATACCCTCCATTTGTGTGTCCCTTGTGACAGATTAGTCAGTTGTAAATGACAGAAAAATTAATATAAAGGGTGAGTGGTATGTAAGATCATCCCATGAAAAATCAAAATAAACCATATTCATCCATAACTCAAAATTCCATATCTAAAAATGACTCATTCTTTTTTCTCACCCGATCATCATTTCCCCTCTAATCACCTATTAACCCCGAATTCCCCCCCCCCACCAGTAATATATTTGTATTTCTCTTGAAAACTTGTAGTTCTTTAACGTATATTTCTTGTTCACAAGAGAGAAATATTCATGTAAGATGTTGTAAAACGTAAGTTGAGGATAGAATACTTTACGTAAAGTAGTTTTAAATCATGTAAGTTGAATATAATGGTGATGGATGTAACCGTAGTCCTGTGGTTGAGTTATAACTAAATGCTTGGAATTTTGCCAAAAGGTATTCTATTCCTTTACATATTCATCCAATCAAACCAAATTGTAACATTATAACATTCTGTTAAACAAATGTATGAATTCTTCCACTATTATGCATACAATTCAGAATAATGTTAATGTTATGGATTGTATTGACTCAATATTGTTCATGTGTAGGCGTATTCTTAATTGTAACTCTTCCACTTCTTCTAAGATACTTCAAAATATTTCAATTGAATATTAAGTTAAATGTTATCCATTTTGAAAATCTTTGTAACAAATTGTGTAATTTGTAAAATAGAATATTATTGTTGTTGAAATTGAGGGGAGGAAGATAGAAAGAGCAAAAGAGAAAGATGTATCTTTTAACAAGGAGAACTGCTTTCACTTAGAAAGAAAAAAGAAATCGATGAAGGGGGAGAAAACTCTTGTATGAAGATAATAAAGTGAAAAAGGGGAAGAAAACCTTTTAAATTCATCCATACAAAATATAAAATATAATCTACTGATAAAATATATTACAAAATATATTTTGTATGGAATATACACACTACTTTATAATATTTTTTTCACCTGTTTGATAGTTTATTAAACCCGGAAGTTAAAAAAGAAAGTAGAGCATTGTAATATGTTTACTTAAGGAGTGACTTAATTGCAAAAATATATCCATTGATTTATCCAATGTGTATCCTATCCTCACTGGTTTTGTCTATCTTTAGAACACACTGTATGTTGTGTCGGTTTCTTTTTTTCTAATTCCTTAATTCCGAGTTCCGTATATATTTTTTGAAACCCGGAAGAAGAGATAAGGATAGGATAGGAATAGGAAAAAGACAGTACAGGAGATTCCACTTTGAGATAAATTGGAGATCGTAAATCTAGAATCAGTAGAATAGGATTAGGATTAGTCTCGCATATACAAAATTCAATTTTGGCAACATTTCTAGTTCTAGGTTTGTCTGGTCATTTACACTCTCCTAATTTTAATTTCATAGGGTGAGGATAAGGGATTTTAGAAAGAGTGTCGGTTACTATTAAAAGAATAAAAACTTTCTAAGAGGTGTTTTGTAAGGAATGAAAAGAAAGGGTAGAAGAAAGAAGGGGGGTATACTTTTATGTAAATGATGTGGAATATTATTAAAAGGATTGAATTTCTTTAGATGTTTGTCCCATGTCGTCGTCAGAGTGAAAGAAAAGCTAGTCTTGTTATTTTAAAAGAGTGACGACATTTTATTTCGTATTCTTTATAAAATGAGTCATTCTTTTAAAGATGATGATGGGGGAGATTTCTTTTGTTTGAAGAGACTGGACCAAAAACAAAGAAAACCGGATCCATTTGATCAAAGGGAGAATAGATATGATGTATTATATAATAACTTTATACAATTTGTATTTTTCTATCCTATTCTTCACACGTCAAATGTACATTTTCTACAGAAGAAGATTTGGATTTTGTATAAAAGTATGGCTTCTGGGTGTGGTTTATTTTTTGAAAGAAAAGAAGAAGACAGATTAGACTTTTGACCTTTTTTAAGGATATTTTTGTGGGTTATCATTTCCCTTTGGAGTTTGCAATAATTGCGTGACGATTTATTTAACATTTCCCAAAAGAATCACACCATAACTTCAAAACTAGACTGCTTGGAAACTAAAACTATAAAATTTATGTTAATTATTTTTAACAAATTCAATTTGTTATTTAACTAATTAAAGTATGCGTGACAATGTATAGGCGTATTCATTCATAATAAAGTTAAAGTAAATGTTTAAAATCATTATGATTACGCCTCCAAAGATCCAGGGATGATTAATGATAAATTTACTTTAGAAAAGACACAAAGGAAGAACAATGAAGATTCAAAGAAATTGATAAAAAAAATTATGTCTTCATCCTTTAAAAACAACACATGCTTATTACATTCATAGACAAATAATAAAATTGACCTTTTGCCTCTTTCAGACAGCACACACAATCCCTCCTTCTATTCCCACCGAAGCATAATTAATAATTATACATTAATTATAAATTCAAGGGTATACATACTAATATTTCATTTGAATTTTCTGGAATAAAGGTTAAAAGTCTATTAGTTGATAAGTATGTTATACAAAGATTTATTTCCTAATTTTAAAATAGTGTAAGTGTTTTTGTTATATTTTTGGATGGAAGTAAGAAGATGGTGTTAAGAATTAGTGTGTGTGTATTGTATTTTTTGTTCTTGTGGGGTTTGTGTCGTGTGTAGTGAATTAAGTATGATACTAAAAATAGTTTGAACAGATCATACACAAAATGAAAGAAAACAGAAAAAAAACTTAAAGAGGATGGATATGATCATGTAAACAAAAAATGTAGACACGCGTTTAGGAATTTAAGATATTATAAACTATACATTCCATATTGATATTTTAATATGAAATAGAGCATAAAACATATAATATTCACCATTGATTAGTGGAAGAATACCAATGAACTCTCATGGGTGTTGGATAATAAAATGTCATTTGATCATCTCCATCTCTAATAAATCAACCAGTCAAAATCATATTCAATAATCCTAATCCTTAAAATGGGTCATATTATATTATATATTATATGGATTAAATATATATCTTAACGTGTCTACCTGTCTTCATGATTAATCCCATAATAGCATGAAACAGATGCAAAAGTTTACAAGAAGAGTAATTAGTGCGTATGCGTTTTAAAAATAAACAAAAAAGATCCACCACACATCCATTTCATTCTAAATTGAATTTTTTTAGTGCTGTTTTTCCATGTATATTTAAATTTATTGTAGTTTGAAGGTGTTCTTTACCACACCTTATTCTTGGAGAAATATTTCCCTTTAATTAATTCAAGTCTACTTGAGTAAAGGTTAAATCACGATTTGAATATTTTTCAATTGATTGTATAAGGTGTAGAATATGAATTTTATATTTTATGATTTAAGTTATATTTTAAAGGTATAAAATATAAATTATATATTTTGATATCCTATTCGTGTTCGTGTTGAATTGAAGGGGGTAAGTATGTAAGGAAAGGAATGGGAAGTTGACAGGCGTAGTGGAAATAATGAGGGAGTTCCGTTATCATATTCACTACCTTACCAATCTTTATTCTTTTGATCATTTTTAAATATTAAATATATTTTTCATCCCCTCCTTAACACTATAACAACTTAAATCAAAATCATACACAAATACAATATAATACATTCTCTTATATTAAATTAAAATACAATATAAACTCATATAAGATATAAGATGTGGGTTAATTGAAATAAGGGTACAAAACGACCACCTACTACTATTATTACAAAGGATCAATTTTAAAACGCTGTAATTTAAAACCAAAGATGATGAGCTCTACCATAAAAGATCACCATTATTTCTGGAGTAAAGATTAGGCGCCAAATACAAATTCAAAACACGTATTTAAAGGTTATTCTCCTTTACTCTCCATTATATTTTTCAATGAATACAAAAATGTAATTTGAGATTATTTGGAGCCGGTTTTATATAACTAATATTCCTCATCTTCACTTTCATCATCCCTTTTTTCTTCATTCACTTTTTTAATTATCATTCATTCCTATACGTATACTATTGCTATTCGAAATTAATAAAAAATGGATCATTGCCAATATTATACATTTCCAAATACATTTTCTTGTATTTTTTATTTTAACCAGACTGACATTAAAATTTAAAAAAGTAGGAGGAAAAGCAGTGAATTGGACAACATAAAAAGAATGAATGTAAGTCATGGATTTAAATTAAAAAATTCCATTATAAAGTCAAGTGAATGATATATTATATTTTTAATAAATAAACTACTCAACAGTTTTAGAAAAAAGAGATGTCTAAAGATGAGTGAATGAAGGGATAAAAATTTAAATTCATCGTCACTTCCTACTAATTCAATTCATCCTTCCCTTAGAAAAATATAAGAGAATATATTTTTTTATATAAGAGGAAATATACACTCATTCAACTTTGATGAATGTGATGATGAGTATGATCAGTTTATATAAAAATATACTTTGAGAAACGTGATAAGAAGGAAGGGGTGTTAATACGGTAGTAATTTAAGTTGTATTTAGTGAATTTTTCTAACACTTTCCTTGGAGAGAAATATAAGGATAAGATCGATTAAAAATTGGGTGAGTGAAATGAAATAATGAGAGTGATTAATGTGTCTAAATTGAGTTGAATGTAATTTACTCTTTCCTTTTCCAAGATCGATTAAATACTCAACCAAATGTCATACAATTAAACATCACACACACATACACATCTGCCTACAATTAAACTCACTTATACTAAACTCTAATTATTCTTAACACTCAACATTCAAACACATCAACGCTTTAGTATTAAAAATAGTAAACTTTAATTTAGTTATACAGCTACTGGGATTTTTATTCTTATGAATAATATTTGAATGATGATGATTATAAGGTTTTTGTATTCGTGAACAAAAGGAATTAGGGATGGGCTCATGGCTTCAGTTTGAAGGGAAGAAGATGTGTTTTTGTGCCAGTTAACGGAGACGACTATTCTTAGATTTTTATTTTTTCTTCCACGTAAGACACATAAGGATAAAAGGAGTGAGAGACATGAAATATTTTAAGGAATTTCGTACTTGCATTTAAAACAATGGATATTGAAAATATTTATTAAATCTATGTTGACCTCTTTCTTTTCTTACGTCGTTTTTAGAGGATTTACGTGGGAAAGGGTTATTAAAATACAACCCTTCTTCTTTTATTTTACAGCTACTAAACTTAGAAAAAAGAAGAAGAAGGGTGGTTAGTTATACCTTAATCCTCTCCTTCTTAAGGATTACAACATCCCTCCTTCCTTCCTTTAAGTATCCTCTCCCTTATTACCAACCAAGACTTTTACTCACATTTTTAAAATAAGAAGAAGCTTCTGTTTATTTACACTTTTTTAAAATATATTTATTTAAACTCACCCTTAAAATTTCTCTTTACTTCTCACGATCATTCAACATACTAAAAATATCAATGTTCAAATAATACACTTGTTTTATCTAATATATTATACTCATCTGTATAAAAGTAAATGTACATAAATATTAGAATTGAATGTTGAAATGTTAAAATGTTTTAACCGTTATTTTGAAAATATAAATGTTAAGGGTTAAGAATGTTTGAGGTGAATGAGTGAAGAGGGTGAAAGTTAAAACGGAAATTGTGTGTACGTTTCGTTTGTTTTGGGTGTGGTTGAAATTTCTTGGCTTTTATTGCTCCAATACACGCAAATTACATCCAATTTCCATTCTAAATCCTAACAAAAACTTATGATACAAACAAAAGAAAAAAAGAATTTTTATATTTTTCATATCAGATTAAACCCAGATTCCTTTTTGCAAACTTTTATCATTCATCTTTTAATTGAGTGTAGACATTTATTCAATCTTCATTTAGTAAAATAATAAATTATACGACAGTTTACGATTGTAATTTCGATTAAATATTTTGAATGTAACCTTTTGTGTATGTGTTTGTAGTTACAAATTAATTACATTCACATATTACAATACCTTATTTGGTATTTGTGTATAATTATACAATTTATTATAATCATCTTCATCATCATTCTAAGAAGAATTTAATTCATTGAACTTTTGTTATTTGTCTACACTTTGGAAGGGATGAGGGTGAGGATATGAATCGATAAAAGAAAGTTGATTTTCACATCCATTAATCCATGTCTCCAAACACACAAACAAAAAAAAACGAAAACTTTTCTTGACATTTACAACTTTCACTCTTCACTACTAAAGTTTTCTTATGTAATTTTCATGATCATGGCCTTAATACTTTTATTCCATGAGATTCCATTCCAGAGGCTACACAGGATCAATTTTATTACTAATAGACTCAACAGATCCCACTCCCTTTTTAATTTCCTCCAGTAAGTGATCTCTGCATGAAGCTTATTTGGAATTGCAGTAGTCTACCCTGGAAATCCAAGGTCAGTCTACCATTGACCTTATATCATCCCTTAGGTTTAAATTTTACTTTTTATAATATTATTCTGCGGTTACATGATCATACACCACTCATCCACCATCCTCCATCCGATGAATTCATCCCTATTATTATTATTCCCTGAATTAAAAACCATAACATACTTTAAGTAAAATCGTGATCTCTTATTTCTAATGTTCTAATTTTATTATTATTAAATTTATGTCGGCTTCTTTAAATATTTTAAAAAGGAGGATACTTTTTTATCACTCAACCTCAGCCTTGAAAATATTTCATCCCAACCAACCAACCAACCAAAAATATAGGAAAGAATCTTATACTATTCTTCAGGGTGTGAATGAAATCTCTGCCAAGAAAATAAGATTAAAAAAATTATTCAATGTGTCTGGGTTTAATGTGTTTAATGCAACAAAGTTTTAAAAATAGGTTCATTGAGTGCAATAACCTTATTTTTAACTTGAAATATTTTTAGAATAAAAATTATTTTAATGGATTCTTCTATTGAAAATTTAAATTAAAATCCCCTGAGGAAATAATCCAAAAGTATTGTTGTTGTAGTTGAGTTCATTTATTGTATAATCGTGTCCTCTGATAATTAGATCCATGCAGGTGTGGAATAATAATATTCAATAGTTTTCCATTACCTTCCTAATACATAGTGTATATATTTTATATTGTAGTCGTGGTAAAAATAAAAATCCTTACCCTATCCCTATCATAACTCACTTTTTCTATTATAAAATATCGTGATACTAATACATTAAAACACCAAATACAGGAAGAGGAATCAACTTTAAATAATATAACCTCCTCAAAATCTATATCTGTGCAGTTAATTTTTAAATTTTAAACACAGATTCAGTTAATAGAAATCATGTTATACTATTGAATATGAATAGAAGGAAAGAGAGTCATCAACGCCATGTGTTAGTTATCATCCGTATAATGATATAGTAGATCCTATTCATTCATTTTGATCTTAATCTTCTCTTCTAACCAGTCACATTCTTGAAATTATGAGTCATTGACTCTTTTTTTTTCCATATCAACTTTAGTAAATCTAAGTAAATGAGTCGGTTGATATTAATTAGAAGAAGACTTTTGGTCCTTCAATCTCTCTCTCTTAGATAATTGTGAGTGACATTTTTGTTAATGAAATAAATAGTTGGAGTGTGACTTTGAAAGAACGGAAATGAAATATATTCTACTACTGAAGAGAACAAACTGTCAAATACTTAACGACTCCCTTCCTTCATTCTAACCTAAAACTTAACTTAACTTATTCCATTCACCTTCCTTCCTACAGAAGACGAGTATCATTCTATTGTATTGTATTAGGTACTGAGGATTATAATCCCAGGGTCAACCATTTCATTATATTCATATAACAATAGATTTCATTCTTAACGGAAAAAAATAATATCCAACAAAAATACTTTCTTATATTTCTCTTTTCTTTCTGCAGAAAAATACCAAACCAAACACACCTGCTTATATTTCCTTATATTCATTTGATTTTAAACAATACGAGTTTAAAATTTAACATTGATCTAATTATATTCCAGGTTTAATTTTCTACGTACGGGTGGTGTATTAAACACATTAATATTGTATAGTTTATAATATGTGTGTGTGGGAGTGAGTTTAGTGAGCAGATGGTGGACTGGACGTATTAAAGGACTAATTTCCCAATTTCTATTCAACACTCAACATTAATCCAAATGGTTTTATTTACGATCTGAATTTAACCCAAAATAATATATATTACAATTTACAATATTTGACTCCAGTTGGTTAATTTTTCAACAAATAAAATTAATCCTTTTACGTTAACTTATATATATAACGTATAACTTAAATATTCCCGCCAAGACAAAGAAATAAAAATAAAGGTAAGTTGTTATCACTTATGTGAAATGTGTTGGTTGGAGCCCCCCTTTGTCGTAATACTGCGGTGAGACAAAAGTATAAAGTATTGTATTGTTGTGTGTTGTGTTGATGAGTAGTATAAAGTAAGGGTCCATTCCATTGTTCTCTTCTCATCTTCTGATTTTTATCTCAAAAGGTAAAAAAAAAGAAGAAGAAACACTTAAATTACACTCCGGAAAAAATCAAAAAGTACCCTTAAAAATATTACACTCCTGTCCTTATTCTATCCTTCCTCATATCGGACGAACCGAAGTCTCAACGATGGGTTACTTGACGTAGTTTTAAGTCTATTGATTATATTTCACGTATTTTGAGAACAAATATATAAAATATATAAATGTGTAAACGTAAGTTAAGGTTATCTTCTCCCTTTTTGAGTTTATGTAATATAGGGATGATGGTGGAGACAGAAATTGAGGGTGTATTATTTTTATCATTTAGAAAGAAAGGGAGACCCTTAACTCCTCACTTTGTCTCCTGATTATGTCACTTAACTTATCTATTACAATACATTAGACTCTTATTTTACTCTTCTGTTCAATGTCACCTTAAAATATAAGATACATACAATATATTTTCAATATTTCTCAAACATTACATTTTTTCTAAATAATTTTAATCAATTACTACTTTTGTATTATTATATTTTGCAAATGTAGAGAAATAATATTAAATAATAGGTATATATCATTGTATTTTTAAGAATTATGTTCAAGGAGGAGTCCATTTGTAATTCCACTCACACTTGGAACTCTCATTTTAAAAACTGGAGGGGGGAACTTTTAGTTTTTTACGATTAAACCTTTGACCCTTTCCTAAAAAAAATACAACACTCCTTCATTTTTACTCATTTTACAAATATATAACTTCATCATCTCCATTTTTCCATTTCTCTACCACCACCAGTATATAATACTTACACAAATTAATTTATATTTAAACTCCACGTGCCAAAATCAATCATCACTTTTCCAGGGAGATGACAGAATCCAGTAATGATTGTACAAATATTATTAATAACACACATTTATCAACATACAACACTCAATTAAATATACGAAAGAACTTTCTTCACATTTTTGAAGTTTTGGTTGTTTTTAGTGTTGATTTCTGTCAACATTTTTTCAAAATAAGTTTTTAACTGGTAATCATAAAAATGAATGCAGGAAGCCATGTTAGGAGGGTGAAGGAATGGAGTTATTTGGATCGTTAAAGTAGTTTTCTCTTCTTATTTTTTTTTTGCTGAGAAGAGCAAGATTCAAATGGATTTTGTTCAAAACTGGAAATAAGATTAAGAATCTTCTTCCTTTATTCACATAAAACTGAACAGAAAAAAAAACCTATGAAAGGGAAATAATTTTTGTCCATGGCTTCCAGTTTGTATTTTTGGTAATAATTAATTCTAATGTTGAATGGATGGATTTTAAGGAATTATAATCTTTAAATCTTAATTTCTCTTCTGATAAATTTTGATTCTGAAACTAATGAACTCTGACATTGGAATGGATTTAAAAACACGCAAACTATCATCATCATGACCATCGATTTCCCTTTCTTTAATTCAACATGCAATTAAATGAAAACAATAGAAAAAGGGAGGATTAAAATTCCATGGATTAAATTTATCCTAAAGACACAACTCAAGTCAAGATGAAATGAAATTGACATTTTGATATTTTAAGTTTTGAAAAGTTGATTTGAAAAGTTCATTCTTCTTATCCTTCATCTTCTTCTTAAGACTTTAACCGGTTAATCATTCAAAATGACAACTTATACAAATATAAATAAAATTATATTAATATCACAGTTTACAAAGTAAAGTAGAGCAATGGATAATAGTTAAAAGGAAGAATTCAAATTTAAAAAAATCCTATAAAATTCTCTGTTAAAATTAAATTTTGTTAATATTCCTGTATATATTTTTTATTGAGTAATAAAAATCTCACCAGTAACACTCATAAAGAAAATACATTTTTAATAAATAAAGTTATATAAAGTTGTGAGTTGATGTTGAATGGGTGGGGAGTTGAAAGAAGTGAGTCAGTTACTTACTATTACAAACTGCAGACGAATAAGTGAGTAGTCGGTAGAAATCAAAAGAAGAATTTAAAAAAAAAAACATCTTACAAAAGAATTCACTTGGAAAAATGTAACTGGAGCTTCTAACTACTCGTCAGGGGAGAAAGATTTATTAGATTAATACTCAAAATCGTAATAAAAAAATAAGTAAATTGA
Organism: Friesea truncata; assembly: GCA_034699725.1. NCBI lineage: Eukaryota > Metazoa > Arthropoda > Collembola > Poduromorpha > Neanuridae > Friesea > Friesea truncata. The sequence continues at coordinate 11,867 of JAQGCN010000479.1, forward strand.
GTGATCTTTAATCTTATGCAAAATTAAACAATTGAACGTCACTCACTTATGTTATTCTGTTACATAAAAATTAATTTAAATATCATCATCAGTAAATGATGTAATTTATAATTTAAAACATTATTATATGGTGGTTGGTTTTGTGATTTGATTAATGTAAATATGCATTATAGCTTCCGGGTCTCTTTAAAATTAATGTAATGAAATTTATATAAGAAGACACACAGAGAGTTCATTAACACACACACACTTTCAAGGTAAACAAAATCCACTCACGCAATTCCTTCATTTTTGCACAACAATACTATATTTTCTTAATCCTTCTTTTTTATTGTATTATTTTTCTTTTCTTTCATCTTGACATTTGTTATGGTCACGTATGAGCTAAGACTAATGATTCCACCAACTGAAATTTCATGGACAATATTAAGAAAATACTTAAAATTTTATGAGTAGGATCTTAAGCACGTAGGAAGGATGGGGAATGGGGATGGGATTAGAAATATAGAAAAGTAGGACCTGATTTACGATTAGATTAAAGTTAAAGTATTGTTGTATAAATTGGATTAAATTTAGTATGGATTGTTTATAAGGTTTAAGTTTTATTTTATTTGATTACATGCGTATGAATGTGTGCGTGCGTGTTGTAGTAGGAGTGTGTATTTGACCTTGAATATTAAGAATATAAGAATATGGGCTTGGCTTTCGTATAAAATGCATCTGTTGAAGAGAGTTGAATAAATCAAGTAAGATTTGAATTCATGTCAACAATCTAATGAACAAAGATCAAATCCTCCGCTTAATAAAAACGAATGTCAATTCAATTATATAAAAAATACATACAGCATCCAACCAACTAAACAACAAAAATCAAGGACACGAAATGCAATTCCATTCCATTGCAACTACTGCAACCATCTTAAACATTGAATTATAATTTTCATTAACATGATAGTATCACTCATTCTTGTATTTTATAAAATGGAAGTAGTATATGATCATGAATACATTCCAATTAAATACAGATGATTAACTTCAAATGGATAGGATATTAGAGTATTAAAGTGGTTTGTAATGATTTTAAATTAGTGTAATAAAAGGTTGTTTTAATTATTATTGTAATGATAATTTAAATGGATTTTAGTCTAATTTTGTTAATGTTTCATTGGATTAATTGAATGTAATTCCCTTGTTATACCCTTATTATCCTTTTATTATATTCTAAAATTTAATTATACGTATTAAAGCTTCTTTTTTATATAAATTTCCTCTTATTTTTAAACACGCAAAGTATTGAAATTGTATATTTATTTTCCCCTCCATCCAATCCACTCCCCGATTTCCTTTGATTGTTGACTTTTGAGATAGGTTAGTTAAATAATCAAACACACGCAATACGAAAATACACATATACACATATACAATTTCATAATAATCAATCCTTATTTTATATTTGTAGGTGCGGAAGTTGGTGATGAAGAAGAACATTATGTGGATGATGAGAATGAAGATGATGATTCTGTGGAATATTTTCCAATTATAACAACAGTTCCAAAACATATTGATGTGGTAGAAGGAGATGAAATTAAATTAGAATGCAAAGGAAAACATTTTAGTAAGTTTCGAATATATTAATTTAATAGGAAATTAATTATTTCTTTTTTAACAGAGAATTATGCTCTTATATGGACAAAGATTCCAGATCAAATTTTAAGTTTAGCAGGTGGGATTCTTTCTTCAACTGCCCAAAATAATACTGGAAGGTTATTTCATCCAGCAGATGATAAGGAAGGTACGATCCTTATTATTAAAAATGCAATGTTGGAAGATGCTGGAGGATACAATTGTACATTACAATGGAATGTCACTATTTTACATCATGTCACTGTTAGACAAAAGGGTAAGCAGAATTTTGTTAAGTAGATGCTTATAATCGTATTTGTTAATAATTTTGATTTTATAATTCCAAAATATTAGATCCAGGGCCAATGAAGCCTTTCATAACACTCACTCCACACAATATCCACGTCCTTAATCAGGATGAATCAATTAATTTAACGTGTCTTGTGAGAACGGAAGGGAAACAACAAGAATTCTACTGGAAGAAAAAGGTAAAATTACTTTCCCACGATACGATTAGAAGGATTGGATTTTTAGAACTTTCCGTGTCAACATGTCAATATAAATAGAACTGATTCTACACCTGCAATGCGAAATAATACACCACCACCATCATATCCTCCTCGTGTCTATCCTCCTTTTTGCTTTTACTTCCTTCCTTTCAACCTGTGTCAATCAATCAGACTTTCATTTCATTCATTCACATCCAACAGATTCTAAACAGTATTTTTAAAAAAATCATGTAAATTTTGTTAAATGATGATATCATTTATTTGGAATTTTAAAAGGAAGTCAGAGGTTAATTTCCCAGTAAAAATTATGAGGGTTAAAGTACAAGCCACTTAAGTTTTACGCAGTCACAGCAAATTCCCATTGTATTGTATTCTGTTTTTTTGCAGACTTTGCTTTTATTCTTTTTTATGATTGGATTTTTATAGTTTTTTTAAAGTGAAGCAGATGGGATCCATTTCATTTTTTCATGTACTTAAATTAAACAATTGAAAAATATGTATAATGTTGACCCCTATTTTTAACACATCCAGATTTTAATGAGCATATGAATATTTTTCCTATAAAATACAATAAAGTAGCAGGTGTGTTTTTTACTTAAGAATATAAACTTAAGAAAACGGAAATAATTATAATATGAAAAATAATATATACAACATCCGTTCGTTCTTCCAATGAAACGTAACCATATGTTGGAAAACATAACAAAACTATACATTTCACGCATCACTCTTCACTAAAATAAAACCCATCTTTACGTTTATACAAAGAAGAAACTTCTTATTTTCTGTCCTTTCTTAGACATGTCTCATAAATCATTCAAAACAAAAAATAAGATCAAGTACTTATAAATCCTTTAAGATTTTTATCAATAAATACTTTATATAATATTTATTTTGTAATAGACAATACATGGTGTATCTCGAATAAAAGAAGAAGCTGCAATATTTTCTCGACCATCTCAAATAACAGCCCAAAGTATTCTTCCACTCAAAAGTATTTCAAGACACGAGGCTGGTGACTACGAATGTGTATTTAAGGATGATATTGGACAAACTGAATCAACTGTTAGAATAGACATCAATTGTAAGAATCCAATTTAATAAAAACACTCTCACTCTTACCACAACCACACACAGATTCTATAAATATAGACAACATAAATCAAAATAAAATAATATAAACCCCACCCCACCCTATTTTTCCAATTAAGGGATTTTTATTAATATTAATTGAATTTATTTTATAATTTAGTTCCACCTGTGATTGAAACTCGAAGTGATTCAATTCATTCTGGATTATATCGTCAAGTTGAATTACGTTGTATTGTCCATGGTCAACCAAAACCTGATGTAAAATGGTTAAAAGGGATTAAAGGGGCTAGAGAGGAATATGTTGATATTAAAAAAAGACCAGGGATTGATATACGAACTGATACACATCAAAGGAATGTTCATATTTTATTTATACACAATGTATCAATGGATGATTTTGGAACTTATGCTTGCGATGCAAGGAATGGATTCCCTAAAGCTGGAATTGCAACAATAACACTCTCAGGTAGTATTATTTTATTATATTTATAAAATAAATAAATTAATATAATATTTTAATTTAGGTAACCCTAGTCAGCCTACGATTAATTCAGAGAAGACTAAAATGGGTTCAGAACATATGAGTTATGATCTAGTCTGGAAAATTGAATCTACAATACCAATTGATTCAAATGTATTAAGATACAAAGAGGTTGGTAGTGAAATAGTAATGTTATTATTAGTAATTAGTAATATTAATGATTTATTATAGGAAAATGACGAAAAATGGACAGATATTGATGTAAAAGCAACACAAAATCCAACACAACCATCATTTTATGAAGTATCCTACACATTGGCTAATTTAACATCATCATCTAAATATGAAGCTACACTTCTGTCACATAACAAAGAAGGATGGTCTGTAGAAGCAAGGCCTCATAGATTTGATATCAACGGAAAAAGTAATATTTCAAATACATTAATTAAAGAATAATTTTTTATAATTTTGTCCCTTTTAGATTATAGTAAATTGGAGGGGGAAAATAATCCAGGGAAAGGTATGATAAAAATTAAAATAATTCACATTTTCTTAAAAATTAATTATAAAATGTACGTTGAATTTTTAGCTTGTGGTTTAAGTGGAGGAAGTTTGCAAATTTCGATCGGAATTTCAATTTTAATTTTTATTAGAAATTGGTGTTAAATTCTTCAAAATGTTTTTAAAAATGAAACAAAAATCCTGCATTTAATAGGTAAAAATTTAATAAATTTATTTTATAATAAATAAAATAATGTATTTTATATTATAGAGTTACCTCATGTTATGTTCTTTGAATGGGATCCATCAGAAGATAGATGAGTGTCCATTTTAATTTCTTCTTCCTCCTACTATATAAAATCTCATTCATCTTTTTGTTTTTTTTTTTGTATAAAGAAAATATTATTAAAATATAAATATAAAGTATAGGAATGTCTCTCTTGTGTAAATATTAAAATTATAACTAAAAAGGTGTTATTAATCCAATTTAAAAGACTAAAAAACAAAATGATGTAACTAATGTGCTTTACAAAATCCTGCTTTCAACAAACGAAAAAAACAAACAACAACCAACAAACAAAATGCAAATCTGTCCATGATATAAAAAACAAAAAGAATTGCCTTAAAAACCCACAGAGCTAATTTGTATTTGTCCCTCAGGATTTTAAATTAATTTTTATTTTGTAAATCAAAATAATTCCTAGTCGCAAATTTATGGATTGATTTTTATTAATTTATTAAAAGTATAAACTACTATAACTGCCTTTTCTTTTTAGACTTAACGCATGGACTATTATTAAACTAAAAATAAAATACAACACTCTAATATTAACTTCCTATTAGAAAATTAAATAAGAATGAATGATATATTTAGATTATACTTACTTCTTTAGAATTTTTTTCATTCTTGTTTTAAAATGTATAATCAGTAAAATAAATACTTTTGTAGATAAAGTGTGATTGATTGTAATTAAATGTTATTTGTGTAAAATGGATATTGGAGATATTAATAGTATAATTGTAACTTAAGAATAACAGAAAAATTAAATAAATAAATTATGTAACAATTATTCAACACAATTCACAATTTCCTTTATTCTTTTATTAATTTTTGAGTATGTTCGCGTAAATGTGTTTGTACATATTACAATAATTTATTGATTTTTTTTATATAAATTAATAATGATTGATTAAATTGATTAAATTTAATGAAAGGAAAATAGTTATGGCCATACCAATTGAACTCAGTGGATCCAATGGATTGAAAAATAGTAAAAAAAAGTGAAGAAATACAAAGTGTTCTAATAATTCCTCCATGAATAATCCATTGAATAAGTTGATTTCGAAGCAACTGTAACAATAAAATAAAAATTGAATAAACTTATTTTAAACAGTTATCTAAAAAGATAAACAAATAGTAAATTAAAATGAAATTCGTAAAATAGAAAATGAAATTCGTAAAAAAGAAAATGTAAAATAAATAATCAAAATACAATACAATTAGGAGAAAGGAGATTTTCACATTTCATTTGCATTCACATTTCTTAGCAAGAAGCGAAATCATCATGCATAGCATGATACTATAGAGGATAATGAGAACAATGAACATCGTAATTATTAATCCTGTGGCATTTCCTTTAGGTCCGACTTCAGCATTTTCTTCTCCAACTAGTTTTCCTATAAAAAAATTGTAATTAAAAACTTAGTTAATATTTTTCCCTTAATTTACTTATTAAATCTCCAAGTGCAATACACGTAAATCCGAAGAAAACGGAAGCACCAGCAATGGAACACCCTTGGATTTCCATATCCCCTTTATATTGAAAAAATGTATACAATAATATTCCGTTAATAAACAAATTAAGAAGAATTTGCCCTGACGTTTCTTTTGGGTATTTGCCGAAAATAAACATTATTGAAAATGTAGGTTTGTTAATTTAATTAATTAAATAAATCGGATGATAGATTGTGTAGTGTGGTAGACGTAGTGGTGGTGGTCCGTTTTTTTCAAAATCACTTTATGTCTATTCACTATTTTAGAATGAATGGTAAGATTAGTTTACCTTTCGGTGGGGTCGTTTCTGTATTTGTAGTCTTGTACCAAAACCAACAGGCCAAAATAATAATAACGACGTTAGCAAGGACAATGGTTGAGATAATATTTTGGATTGAATAACCCCCAAAGTCTCCAGGATTAGGATCCATGATAAAGTTTTAATGGTTGAAACTCAAGAAGGCGAACGACAATGTAGACTGATTCAATTCTTGAATCTCACAACACAACTAAACTGATGATAAATTGAAGATAAATTTTGTATTTGATTTATTTATTTAAATAAATTGGTTGGTTTTGGACATTGGATTGAGTGAAACGAGAAAATGTCAATCTCAATAACCAAATTAAATTGTGTTTTGAACTTATAACTTTTCCCGCCATTCCATTGGCTGGGCATCATCCTACCATCATCAATCATATCAATCATCTTCATCAACAATAAAAATCCTCTTCCTTCCTTTCCTTCCTATCCTCTCTCATCTTCATTTAATTTTATTTATTCATTAATTCATTTAAAAATAATTTGTCTTTTGTCCTTTGGATTTTATTTATAGTTAGTTTTAGGAAATTATGTTTTCTTAACAAAATCAACTGGTTCAAGAGTTGTACTTGTACATATAATAATTTTACAATTAAGAATTATCTTAAAATAGCTTCAACGCTGTAACTAACCAGTCGATTTAAAAATGTGATTAATATGTCAAATTAAAAATAATCTTGTCTACAACAAACAAAACACGATTCACAATTTCCTTTATTCTTTTATTAACTTTTGAATAAGTTCGCATGAATATATGTTTATACATATTATAATAAATGAATTTATTGATTTTTGTGATATAAATAAATAATGATTGATGAAGTTGATGAGTATATTAAATCCAATAAAAGGAAAATAGCCAAAGCCATACCAATTCCAGTACTCATTGGATCCAATGGATTGAAAAATAGTAAAAGAAGTGATGAAATACAAAGTGTTGTAATAATTCCTCCATGAATAATAATCCATTGAATAAATTGATTTCGAAATAACTGTAATAATAAAATAAGAAATTGAATAAATTCATTTTAAATAGTTAATCTTACAATTGATAATGATATAATATGTAACATGCCACAAACAATTCCAAATGAAGATCCACATATAATTCCATCGTATCTCCAACAATCAATTGTCTTTTGAATGTGACATGCCTTGCTAACTATTCTCCAGGACTTAAGAAACGAAGATGAGATTCCAATAAGGATTAGCTATAAAGGTAAAATGAAATATTTCAATAATTTAACAAATAAAATCTGAGTAAAAATAATTACAGTTGAAGTAATTCCAATGATTGTAATTGTCCAATTTGAAGTAGATGGAATTCTTGAACTCCCAATAGTTGAAACTTGAGTTAATTCATCTTCAACATCATAATGATAAGCACTTGGATTGCTCTGAATGACTGCAAGCGGTTCATCTTCTTCTGAATTCCATCTTCGATGTGTGTCCCTTTTACGACGCTTTGAATTATCCATTTTTCAAATCATAAAACCGTAAAACAGATTGATCTTCAAAATTATGAAAATAAATATTTCTAGTGAAATAGTAATGTTATTATTAGAAATATAAATTATTTTTTATAGGAAAATGATGAAAAATGGACAGATATTGATGTAAAAGCAACACAAAATCCAACACAACCATCATTTTATGAAGTATCCTACACATTGGCTAATTTAACCTCATCATCTAAATATGAAGCTACACTTCTGTCACATAACAATGCAGGATGGTCTGTAGAAGCAAGGCCTCATAGATTTGATATCAACGGAAAAAGTAATATTTCAAATACATTTTAAAAATTAAAGAATAATTTTTATTATTTTGTTGTCTGTAGATTATAGTAAATTGGAGGGGGAAAATAATCCAGGGAAAGGTATGATAAAACTTAAAACAATTCACATTTTCCTGAAAATTAATTATAATAAAAATGTATAATTATATTTTTAGCTTGTGGTTTAAATGGAGGAAGTTTACAAATTTCAATCGGAATTTCAATTTTAATTTTTATTAGAAATTGGTGTTAAATTCTTCAAAATGTTTTTAAAAATGAAACAAAAATCCTGCATTTAATAGGTAAAAATTTAATAAATTTATTTTATAATAAATAAAATAATGTATTTTATATTATAGAGTTACCTCATGTTATGTTCTTTGAATGGGATCCATCAGAAGATAGATGAGTGTCCATTTTAATTTCTTCTTCCTCCTACTATTGTCCTTTTTCAAGTCTCTTGTCCGAAACTGGGACGAGTTTTGGCAAAAAGATAAGAGCATTTTATCACCGTAG
>JAQGCN010000480.1:0-20459 GCA_034699725.1 Friesea truncata
ATACTTCAAATGGTTGGAAGGGTTGTATTTTTATATCTCAGTTAGTGTTCCACTCACTGCTCCTTTTATTATACTATTCATGCCTAAAATACTTAAAGCAATATATCCAACACTTATCTCAGAATCTCAAATTAATCTCCTACTTATTGTTCTCATCATGTTTGAATTCCTCGGTGAATCTTCATGTCTTTCTAATTGGGTATTTTATGATATTATCCTACTAAAGCATATACGAGTTCAAATACTCACACTCTCTCATCTTATTCAACACCAGTTAAGACCAAATCAAGCACTCCTAATATACAATGCATCTTATATACTTAATTCATACTTTAGTTCTGGAATTGATGCAGTAATTTTACCATTTTCAATAGCTTTAATAACAACAAGTGTGTTTGCTCTATTTATTACTATAAAATTATTTGGAACTTTTAATTGGTTATTTTATAGTGTAGCATCTGGTATAGGAATTACTATTACTATATTTGAAATTATTGTATTAGTTCAAATGGGTAAATATGCTGAATTATCTAGTAAATTTATACAAAAATATCATAATAAATGTATAGAGGTGAATAGGATGATGGGAAGAAACTCTAGAAGATTGAGACCAATTACATACCAAATTAAATCTTTGTGTATTTTTCGTAGGTCTTTTGTTTTACCTGCAATTAATGGGATTGTTAATATGGTTGTTGATATGCTACTTACTTGGGGTAAAAATATACTTGCTAAATAAATAAAAAAAAAATTGATTATAAACATATATTCTTGTTATATGTCGTATGAATTAATAGAGTTTGTAATTAAATGAAAACATTGAAGGTGAATAACAAAACAATCAACACTTACTTACCGATATTTTTGATGAGATGATGCATACACAGTGTTACATAAAACTATTCTTACAAACTACGTTTAATGAGCCAGGATGGCCGAGTGGTTAAGGCGTCAGACTTAAGTTCTGATACTCAAAGAGTGCGTGGGTTCGAACCCCACTTCTGGCAATTAGTCTTTTGCTACTTTTTTATTTATTTGTAATTCGTTTCATACTTATACAACTATTTGTAATATTTACAAAAATTAATATAACTTCCAATCCTGTAAAACACTGAGGTTTGAATTTTAATTCAAATCTGTCTTTCTGAACTTCTTTTTATTTTGATGAAAATTATTAAATCACTCTAACAAAACTATTTATTGAAATTAAACTCATTAAACATAAATATTCTAAACTTTTAGTAAAACATTAGGAATGACTACTTGTAATAGTAAACATCGAATTTATTCTAGTGACTTCATAAATCGTTTCATTTAAAATATTTAAATCACTTTCCTAAAACTAAATGTTATAAGCTTTTTCTTTATAGCCATAGATAAGGTGTTACCCTTCAAGCAAAATAACAAAAAATACATTAGCTTCAATTTAATCAACCTGGAAATTTTTTCACTACTACTAATTATAGTAACTTTTTTAATCGGTCATATATCAAATTTACATCAAGAGATCCTTTTATGAGTATTGCTTCAAAGTAATACGACAAAGTTATTAGTCCATTAACCCCGCCTTATCATAAAGCCCCTGTAATGATAAATACTAATGAGATGATTAATTTAGTCTGAGTTTTTTATTTTTGTTTTGAGTTAGAAGGAGAGATAAGGATGCTAATATAACTTAAAACCCTTCAAGTAATTTGGTTTAGTTTTAAAACAAAAGAAAATTATAAAATTGTTAAATAACAAAGTTAAAAAGTTACACTAAATTTTGAGTTGAAATACCATTCGTTTGCAATAGAGAAGAGTGCAATGTCGTCGAATAGAGATGCTGTTGCACCTATTCATAAGAATAGATCTGCGACATTGGGACGTATAAATAATTTCATATCAAGGGATAGTATGTTCAGTAGTACTAATTTACAAAGTAGAATCTACAAAGAAGTTCGACCTATTGCAGGTGAGTGGAATTGAAGAGTTGTTTTAGTTTAACAAAGTTTTTAAAAGATTTTTTCCTGTGTAGATATACAAGTCTGGAGTCTTCCAGGTGGAAGTGGAGCCTGGCAGAACTACAGTTTTGATCAAATTTCAAATCAAGAGTACGTCAACACTTCAATTGGACAATCTTTCGGTCCAATATGGACAACCCATTGGTTCAAAGTTAAAATCGAAGTACCTACTGAATGGGTGGGAGAAGAAGTTCACTTCCGTTGGTATTCAGGATCGGAAGCTACTATTTGGGATTCACAAGGAAATATACTCCAGGTTTGAATTTAAATAAAAAATGCTAACTTTTTTTATATAATTTTAAATGGAGTAAATTATTTTATAGGGTCTAAGTCCAGACTTTCGAGAGGAATATATTATATCAAAACAATATGTAGCTGGAGCTCCGTTCACATTTTACATAGAAATGGCTTGCAATACTATGTTTGGAGCTGGTGCTGGTGGTGGTGGATCAATACGTATTATAAATTGTATATATTTATACGAAGAATTTTGTTTAATGACGGTTTTGTTCTTAGGGCCTCCTAACGAAAATCTACGCTTTACTCTAGAACGAGTTGAACTTGGAGTTTTTGACAGATCAATTTATAAACTTCACACGGATTTGGATATGCTTTATCAAATTGCCAATAGACTTGGAGAAGCTCATATTGGATATCAAGTTTGTTATATTTATATACAAATAAAATATTTTGTTTTATTTTGAATTTATACAGGCAATGTTTGCAGCTAATGAAATGGTTAACAAAATTATCGCTGGGAAAAACGAGTAAAATTAATTAAATTTTTTTATTAATTGCTTATAATGGCTAATTGGTTATTTATGAATTATGATTTTATTATAGTGAGGCAGGTGAAATTGCAGACAAATTTTTCGCAGAGGGAAACGGTGTTAAGTCCCACACGGTAAAAATTACGGAGTATTTTTAATAACATTTCTTAAACATTAGCACTTTAATATAACAGTTGATTTCCATGGGACATTGTCACATTGACACTGCATGGTAAACTTATTTATTCAAACACATCTAGTCAAAACTTATGAGTTTTATATTTAAGGTTATGGCCTTACAACGAGACAATTCGTAAATGCGTTCGAAGTTGGTCAGCTCAAATGGGATTGCTGAATGAATACTCTGATGCCCAATTTGTCTGTTCACAGGTTGATTTTAATTTTGCTTTAACAAATTCGGTATAATAAATAATTGAATTTAAAATTATAATAATACAGGCTGTTCAATACGCATGGATGAAGAAGTACTATCCATCATTCTACTCGGAGCTCCAACTGGCAGTATCACAAGGGCGATTCATTCCGGTATGTTTTTTACAAGTTTACACGAAAGAATAAAATTAATATTCAATTTTAAAGGTTGGAGGCTCTTGGGTCGAGATGGATGGAAATATTCCTAAGTAATACTATTCATTTTAAAATAAGGGAAATTAAATGTTTTAATTTGCATTTTGTATTTTTAGTGGAGAATCGTTTATACGACAATTCTTCTATGGCCAAAGATTCTTCCAAAAGGAATTTGGAATTGTATGCAAAGAATTTTGGCTACCTGATACTTTTGGTTATTCTGCACAAATTCCACAAATTATCAATGTAAGAAATCAAATTAAAAAATCTAGTTTTAAATATATTTGTTAAACTTTATAAAATTTTAGCATGTTGGAATACACCGATTTATGACACAGAAAATGAGTTGGAACCAAATTAATAAAATGCCGAATCATAGCTTCAAATGGGAGGTAATATGTTTTCTGATATAGTTGGAAAGGGATGTTATAACTTCAATTTTACATTTAGGGAATTGATGGCTCTGAAGTTTTGGTCCATTTCCCACCTGGGAACACGTAATTTAACACATTATACAACGCATTATATTGATTTATTTCTACAAAATATGCATTCTATTTCAGGTATAATGCAAACGCTAAGTAAGTAATACCAAGGTCAAATGTGTTTGCACTTAATTTTTACATGGTATTTTATTTTAGCGTTGAAGAAGTTTTACTTTCTCAAAATAATTCAGAAGATAAAGGCCGTTGTAACGTTGGAATGTATTTGTACGGACAGGGTGATGGAGGAGGTGGCCCTACTCGTACAATGATTGAAAAACAAAGGAGAATTAAAAACGTGGATGGAATTCCAAAGTTAGTTAAATATTCGTGTTAGCAGACTTTTTAAAAAAAATGTGTTTAATTGCAGAGTGGAATTTAATTCTCCTGAGCATTTTTGGCAAAAGCTTGAGTTGGAATCCCATAAGCTATACAGGTAAACCCATGTAGATTTAGAATCTCTTTTAATTTAATTACTAAAGCTAAACTGTGCAATAGTTAGCTAATTTTTTTTATGAATTTGTAAAAGATGGGTTGGAGAGCTCTTTCTGGAACTTCATAATGGGACTTACACGAGTCAAGCAAGAATCAAGTGGTACAACAGGAAATCTGAATTTCTTCTACGTGAAGTGGAACTACTACTTGCAATTGCATATTCATCTGGGAAAGTTTCAGAAAGTATTCTCCGAAGGTAAATCCAACTAAAATAGTTCATCACATTGTCAACAAATAATAACTTTTATTACAATTCAGTGATTTGGAAAAAGTTGATGAATGCTGGAAGTCATTTCTTTTGAACCAATTTCACGATGTATTACCTGGATCATGCATAGAACTAGTAGCTCAGGACGCCTGGAAGATATATGAGGATATTTTTAAGATACTAATTGATGTGAGGGCAATTTACCACAGTCATAATTTGGGAACTGGCTCCGGTTCATTAATAATAGGTTACAATCCACTCTCTTGGGATGTTAGAACTGTTGTATTTAATAAGCCAGATGCTGGAAGTGGTCTTCCATCAGGTCCCAATGTTCAAAGTGTTGAACTGCAAAAAGAGGAGTTTGAGGATTCCATTGAAGGAAGATACAGAATTCCAAATAAGTTCAATGCAGCGTTAGTTGAGTTGAATTCTTCAGGCTATAGCAAATTAAGTCCCATTTCTCCAACCAACAGTATTTCATATGCAGGTAAAACATCCATTCGTAATGTTATTTTTCCTTTCTCAACAAATATAATTTTTCCTTCAGATGGTAACTTTAAAAGTGGAAATTTGCGACTTCAAATTTCTCAAACTGGACTTCCATACGAAAAGCTTTTTTGGATGAGATCAAATGGAAGGGAAGAAGCAGTATTCGATGACTTTCAGAAAACTGGAACAGAACCTGGAATGTTGTATATTTACGATGACACTCCATTGTTTTGGGATAGTTGGGTAATTGGGGATATGTTGTATTTTAGGCTGTTTGAGCTAATTGAAGTGAGTAAGCGTTGGGATTCTGTTATTTTTAGGATGTTGCAGACTATCACATGGAGACGAAGGCTTTGCCAGACTTCAATTCATTTACAGACGTTCAGTTATTCGCAAATGGACCTATCGTTGGAGGATACAAATGGACTGCAAAATTTGGAAATGGTAGCAGCATTACTCGATATACGATTTTAAGAGCTGATTCACCAATGGTAAATCCAAACCTTGTCGTTTATAATAGAACCTTTATACTATTTTTATTGTGGTGTTTTTCTTTTAGATTGAGTACTTCCTTATAGTTGATTGGAAAGAAACGCATAAGCTTCTTAAAGTGGAGTTTCCAATGAATGTTTTGTCCAGAGAAGCAACTTATGAAATACAGGTATCCAAGCATTTTATTGATACGATCTGCTAAGTTAATATCACTTTAACTTAACTTTTTCAGTATGGACATATTAAGCGATTCAGTCATATTAACACTTCTTGGGATTGGGCAAAATATGAAGTCTGTGGGCACAAGTAAATTATGCTGATTACATCCTAGTAGTTGGATTTTTTTAATATTTCTGATTTTTAGATGGGTAGACATTAGTCAAAGTGACAAAGGCGTGACCCTTATTACAGATTCCAAGTACGGATTCTGCGTTCGAGGAAACGTAAATCGAATTTTTGAGTTTAAGCATTCAATAAAAATAACATTCCTTCAATTTAGGTTGTGAAGCTTTCGCTGCTAAAAGCTCCAAAAAATCCAGACGCAAATTGCGACATTCACAAACACTACATACATTATGCTGTTTTACCGCATGAAGGTATGTTAGACTTATATATTTATTTATGTGAATTATAAAATCAAACATTTTATTCTATTACTTTTTTTTTCCTTAGGATCATTCCAAGAATCAGAAGTTATCAGACGTGCTTATGAACTAAACTTTTTTTCTGCCAATAATTTTCCAGTACTCGCTGCTGGCGAAAATAGTTTTCCAAAAGAGTGGATCAAAATTGATCACCCTGGTGTGGTCGTTGGAGCTTTAAAACCAGCACATGAAGTTCAAAATGCGTTGCTTGTAAGATTTTATGAGAGTTTTGGAGGAAGTGCTTTAGCAAAGTAAGGAATAACTACGTTAAAATAAATTTTAAGTTTTAACAACTTTCCTGGTTAAACATAGGATTCAACTTGGATTTCCAATTACTAAAGTTCTACGATGCAATGGACTTGAAAATGCTGAAGGTGAAGAAATTCCAATTACTGAAAATTCATTTACAGCATCCTTCACCCCTTTCAAAATTCAAAGCTTCCTCATTTACTTTAAAAGTACTAATACTAAATGTAAATGTTGTTAAATTCAACTTAAAAAGTATTTAAATGTGGCAATTTTTACGTCATTTGCAGTAACTGCGCAGTGACATTTTGGCACAATCTATTTACAATGTGAAACTCAGAATATTAAAATCATGGTGTTTAATAAATTAATTAATAAAGAAATCTTTCTTTATTCTGGGACGCTTGTTGAAAACCAGACTGAGTTTTTTGCATTAATTTTCTTACTTTTTAACACTTTTAGGGAAAGGAGGTTGAATACTGTCAATATTATACTGTGTGAGAATATTAAATAAAGTTTATGCAATTTTACACATTTCTTCTTGATGTTTCCTGCTTGAAGTCGCTTTCAATACTTTCCGTCTCTCTAGGGGAGTCACCACAATCATTAGGCATGTCCTTCATATTATCTGACAATTTCCTAGAAACTTGTGCAAATTCCTTATTTGTTTGAACTACTTTCTCCAGTCTTGAAACTAGTTCATAATCCGGAACAAAAGTTTTAGTCCAATCAATTCCAAGGATCTTTCCAACTGTGTTTCGTAGATTCAAAAGCTAAGAAACAAAAGATTGTTTTGACTAATTCACAAAAGAAAATTTAATATATTTTATACCTGATTTTCTCTTCTGGTGATTTCCATTAAATTTTTGCGACAAGAATTTAATTCTGAGCTTAATTTCTGAAAAGCAGTATCGTTAAGGTCTCGTTCTTGATTAGTATTTTCTCGAGAAACTCTGAGCTGATCCTTTAAAAGATTCACTTTTCTATTGTACTTTACCCTTAAAAGTTCTAAATCATTCATTTTTCTTTCTAACTCTTCAATTTTCCTTGCCCTTTCCAGTGAAGCAATCTTTAAAAAAAAGTAAAAGATTTCTCCTTGCTATAATTTTAAAGGCAGAAACAATAATTTTATCCGTTCTTACTTTATATTCTGCAGCGTCTGTAAGTTGCGATTTCAATTCTTTAATAGAAATTCTGGATTCTTTAAGATCCAATTCCAACCTTTCAATTTGTTTCATAAGTTTCTTCGAACGTGAACAGGCTTCATCACGTTCTAATTCTAAAGTAGTCCGTAATTTAATGCTATCTTCAAGGAGTGTAATTTTCTTTCTAAGCATGTCCAAATGCAAATCTTTCTTTTCCATTTGTTCTTTCAGTGTTCTTAATCTTCTTTGTAATTGGTATACAGTAGCAGTCTAAATTAAACTATTCTTAGCCAAACAGATATATTTAATTTTGGATAAATCAAATCATTTACTTTATCTGCTAAGCGGTCTCCTTCCAACTTCGAAAGCTGTTCAGCTCGGGATATAATGGTATCCGTTTGTAAATCAAACCCTAATTCCTTTGAAACTTCATCCAATCCCAGAATATTACCCAACTGCTCAAGGAATTGCATATACTAAAATTAGAAGTATATCAAAGAAAGTTACATTTTGTAAGAATTCTTTTTTAAAAAGTTATAACAATGGGAAAAAGTAATTGTTGTATATTTTACTCTATTTTTGTCTTTCCGCAATCCCTCATTGAGTACTTCTGTTGTCGTCAACTGAGCTTCCGTCTCCTGAAGTCGTTTTGACAGGGCTACTTTTTCACTAATAGCGTCTTCTTGTTTTCCTTTTGAATCCGATAAAATACGCTCAAGCCTTTCTATATTTTCGGTCATTCTCCCGACTTTCTCTCTCAATTGATCATTTGCCTTCAAATTGTAAAGAAATAATTAATTTTTGTGTCAAAGGTCTCATTTCTTTCTTTTTTGATAAAATATACATGTTGTTTTTCTTTTAACTCCATTTGTATATCTTTTATCCTTTCACGAATGCCGATTGGTGTAGCGTCCACCATTCTTCCTCCAGACGACAATTGGATTGCTACAGATTCTTGAAAATTCCGAGACTCCTTTTCATAACGATTATTTCTCTCTTCCAAAATCATCGCATTTTCTTTTAAAAGAATATAAAATGCATATCGTTATTTTTCAATCTCGCTTTGTCATTTCATTAACATCTTTGGCAACATTATACCTTTTAGGCTTTGAATCTGTTGTTCCAGTGATTTTGTTTGCTCATTTAAACTAAGGACAGTTCTATCTGCAACACTTGATCTATCTCTAAATGAATTTAATTCAGTTTTAAGGTATGCTCTTTCCGTTTGGATTTCTTCTTTTTCCTTAGTTAAACAAAAAAACAAGTCAGTATGTTTTACCTAATTTTATTTAGTAAATTATTTCGATATAAAATGTGCAATGAAGCGTACCCGCTTGAGTGAATCAATCGTGTTAAGGTATGAAACAATTTGGTGATTGAAACTTTCTTTTTCTGAACTCAATCGACTAATAATGTCTGCGTTTGTCTTGTTCTCATTTTGAAAAGATTCGATTGATTGAATCATGGAGTTAATCTTATTTTTGTTTCTGTTGTTTTCCTAAAACAAAAAAAAGTAATATTAGTTTAAACGAACCAATTTAGTTTATTTTTGTGAGGCTACAGGACAGGAGCTAAAGGAGGAGGAAAGGAAATGTAAAGTTTAACTACCTGATAGATTTCATAGGCACGTTTTAAAATGGTTTCTGTTTTAATATTGTCTTCGTGTAAATCTATTGCAGTAGCTACCTTCCTACAAAATTCAACAAGACTTCTTTGTGCTATATCTTTCGATTGATCTGATGCTTCTCGATCAATCAATAACGATCTACAAACAAGAAAAATTTATGGTACAGTTTCGCAAATTATTATCAAGGAATCATAATTATACCTTAGTTGGGTTTCCATTTCTTCAATCTTTTCCAGATAATGTTGATTTTCATGTCTAAATCTATTGAGATCATTTTCATTTCTCTGATTTGTCACTGAAAGCTGCCTTTCTCTTTCTTCAGAATCCTAAATTTTAACAAGATTAGTCGAAAGTAAAATAATAGTCCACTCGATATAATTTTTACCTGAAGTCGCTTCTGAAGAGAATTATGAATTGCATTTAGTCGTGCTAAATTTTCTTTCAAGCTGTCGATTTCATTACTTTGATGCATAACCAAATGCTCTTTTGATTTCATTTTACTTTCACAATCACGCAGCTTGTTAAATTAGCAAATAGAAATAATCAGTGCAAATATAGCTCATTAATAAATATTTTTTATAACCTCTTGTGACATTCGTTCATTTTTGTATTTTAAGGCAGCGATTTCACTCTGTAGCCGAGCTTCTGTAGGTATTTCTTCCTAAAATTTACAAAGAGGTTTGATTGTTGATTTGTTTTTTCTTTAAAGAAGAAAGCGTTACTATGGAACCTCTTTGAAAATTTAATTCAAATCGTGTAATTAAAATTATTTATCATGATCTTTAGCATTAATTTCATAAATCAAGCTTTTGACATAAAATTCATATGACAGAGTTTAAATCTTGGGAAGGAGGGTTGTTGAGGGTGGTGGTAGGGTTTTAATAAAACCGTGAAACTGTGAAAGAAGTAAAGGTGAAAGTTAGGACTAAAGTATTGATTTGAGGGTGACTGGAACTTGGTGGTACTGGGAGTAATTTTGTATTGTTTAATATTAGTTTATATAATTTTGACCATGGACTACTTTTCATAAATATGATAAAAAATCAATAATAAAAATAACTCAAGTCGTTAATTTTATTTAAATTAAAAATCACAAGAACGTTAAAATCGTAAAGGTTAATTTGACTTCGAGGATATTGAGTTTAGAAGAATAACAAACTTTTAATATTAAATTAAAATTTTGAGTTTGCTTACTTGTCGTATGTTATACATTGATTGTTCCTCCATTTTCAATATTTTAAATTAATAATACTTGATTTTGATTGGAATATTTTCGAAATGGAATAACGAAATAAAAATTGGGAAAGCTAAATAACTTTCACTCAGAAAATAAAACATGGAAGAGAAATATTTCTCGTTCGTTTTCTCCTTCGTCCTTTCTATTTCTATTCCCTCGCTTCCTTCATTCTGTCAAAGAACCATGCGTAATTCTTTAATCAACTTTGACAATTTTAGTCAATTAAAGTAATCTTTTATTCGAAATTTTCGCAACAATAGAACAAATATGGATTTAATAAAGAAACGAGAAGAAAGGAAATGTCCTCTCTTCAATTTAGAAAACTAATTTTATGAAGGTACTTCAATGAGTATAATTCATTAAACATGGTCAATTAAAACCATATCCATACTTAGAACTCAAATATGTTAGGCTAATCTACTAAGCTAAATTGCGAAAAAAAATATGAGATAAATATTTAATTAATGCGATTCTCGTATATTAGTATTACAGTGTAGTATAGCTCTGACTTCCTCCGCCAAGTTGTAAGATGAAACAGTGGAATTAACTAAGAACGCAATCATTTCTTTGTAGATCACCTTCTTCACCATCATCATCTTCTGGCAATTCCTCATCATCATCGATGTCTGTCTCATCAGAATCTTCATCATTCTGTCGGCGACTCTAAATCAATGACATAAAATGAAATATAACCACAATGGTGACCAAAACCACTTATTATAAATACCCGTCGATTCCTAGATCTCATGTGACTTAGCAAAGCCCACATAAGAAATCCATCAGATTCTGTACTTGCTCTAGCTTCGTGTTCTCGTTTTTTGTAATTCTTCTTCACAGTACTAATCAAATCAGTCATTTTTGGAGGGTTTTCATTAGAAGGCACCCAGATTTTAACATCTTCATCCAAACCACTTGTAGCCAAAATTGGAACCTGAAAAACAAAATGAAATTACGTAAACTAATTGCACTAATCAGCTTCAGCTTAGTAAAAGGTATTATTTACCATGGGGTTTCCTTCCAAGCAGTTCACCTAAAAACCAGATCATATTAGTATTAGTTAAGTTTATTACAGTAGCTCAACTTAATAAGCTTATTTAGGTATGAGAAACTCACCACCCCAGTATCATCGCCTCGGAAAAAGTTTACAATGCATTCAGTATTTTTCTCCCAAATAAAGATATGTCCGCAGTCTAAATATTATCAACATTATTAATATCAATTCAAATGAAATAAAACAATAACAACAAAAGTTACCTACCTGAACCACTAACTACGAACTGACTCCGATCACCAAAAAAGTTAACACCCTTAACTATAAACCAAATAGCAAAAACGAATTTTTGATATGTAAATCATGATTATAGTAACCAAACCTGTAGCATTATTCCTATGGCCTTCATATTTTTTGATGTGGTCAGCCCCATCTGAATGGGAAGAATCAAAGAGATAAATATGTTCATCATTGTAAGAAGCCAAAATTTCTTTCCCATTGTAGTTGTAAACAGCTGCTGTCACATTTGTTTTGGCGAATGGATGAGCGTTGTTATCAGAATTAATTAAATGATGAGGACAAAACTTCTTCATTGGAAGAATACGATGAACTTCTCCTCCTGCTTCATCTTCAATTCGACTAGAGGAATTTTGATTCACAGAAACAGATGCACTAGAAAGATTTCTAACATCGTAAATACGCACATACGAATCCTTGCCAGAAACGCAAAATTCTTGTGGACTCATTGGATTTTGATGGATACTGTATAATGAAATTTTTCGTCCATCTTCTCTGACATTCAATATTCTAAAATTATTAATGAGGTTATCATTTATATGATCCTTTGAATGGATTCTTTGTAAGAACTAACTTGTTTGGTTTTTCCTCTCTAACGTCTATACTGAATACAACTGAGTCTTCACCACAAGTCAGAATGACATGCGGATTTTCAGGATGAATAGCTAGTTTGTGAGCAGGTCCTCTATGTTGAGCTAATTTTCTGGAAGAGACAACTAGGGAAAAAATCAAGCTAAAGGTTATGAAGTTATTCGTTTAATTTAGTACTTTGCTTACCTTCTCCAGAAGTTGACAATTCGTTATAACGAACTTGATTATCCCGTGCACAGGAAACGATAACTGTGTCCAATCCAACAAAAGGTAGAAATTTGGCCTAAACCCATACATTTCATCTGTTAAAGACATTGCTCTTGGAAAATTTACTATACTTCAAATATTACCTGAAAAACATTAGCTCTGTGCCCAGGCTGAAAAGAAGTTATACATTTTCCGATATTGTAGTTCCAAATCTTAATTGTCAAATCATCGCTGCCGGATGCCAATTTCGTTCCATTGTAATTAAAATTTAGGCAATTGACACAACCTTTATGACCTTCCAATTTCGACATCAATTCTAGTCTTTCCGCAGAAAATAGAGAACCATAAACACCACCACGAAAATGTCCTTCTGACTGATGCTGCTTCCGGCCAGCATGGCGTCCATGTCCTAATTCTCTTTGAGCCAATGCTTTTAGAGCATTCCACGTTTCTTTGGGCTTTGGTTTACATAAGGCTTTCGGCAATTCTGTACACTTCCGCTTAGTAGCCTCAGCAGCATTGTCCTTTGTCTTATTTTTACCATCAGCGGCAAATGCTGAGGGAGATGGTTGACTTTGACTTTCTGCAGCGTTTTCTAAAACAAAACAATTGAAATAAATAAACCTGGTATGGTATGAGATAACATTTACGTTCATGCTCTTCCAAATCCAATAAATTATTCGACGAAGAACTACTGCTTGAGGATGTATCTCCAACATGGCGAAATATGACACCACTATTTGAAGAATCAGATGAAAGAGGAAGTTCCATATCGTTATCATCATCTTCTATGTCCTCCAGATCTTCGTTTTCTGAGCTAGTGTTTTCCATTCCCCACATAAATTCATCCAAGTCTTCGTCGTCCACAGATGATGCGCTATCTCCATCTCCATGGCCTCGCTCATTGTCTTCCGCATTTCCTTCTACTTCATTTGATTGTTTTTCTTCTCCTTGACTACCTACACTACTTGTAGTATCATGTTCATCTCCAGATTCATTTTCATTCTTTCGTTTTCTATATTTCTTTTTTGGAGCATCTTCTTCACTTTTCGCTGATCTTTTACTTTCATTGCTTCGAGATCTTTCTTGCTCATTTTCCAGGACGCTGTCATTGCTGGTATCATCCAAGGTATGATTTCGGTATTTTCGATGACGTGGACTTGACTTTTTTCCACTAAAGTTATTCGAAGAGCTTGGAACTTCATCGCCCGTACATTTGTACCCTTCAATTTTGTCACTAGTTCCACCTACTGCTCCTAACATTTCCTCATTGTCATTATTAATCTTTGTACAACTAGAAATCAGACAGTTACCTTTACACGCAATTGTTTCGCAAGAAGTTAGCTTGTTTTCAGCTATGGTTTGACTGGGACTGGTATGGACTTTTGCGTTGTCTTTGTTGATATCACTCTTTAAATTATCAATAGCTTTTGGAGAAGATGCAGGTACTTCGTTGTTCACATCTTCCAGATCACTGATTGATAGTGATTTGACGCTAATAGCTTCAACTTCAGTAGTAGCTTCTTCATCAGCTGAGGAACTAACAACACCTTTTCTGATACAGCCTTCATCTCCAGATCCAGAAGCTTTTACGTTTTCCTCCATGGCTCTATATTCTTACAGTAGCTTTTTCTGCTAGTCCAGTTAGAAATATAGAAAATCTAATAAAAAATCAAATAGCATGTTATGCGTAGTAAATAATTTAGTAAGCAAGCAAGTCAAACAAAGTTGAGTCATTTACAAACCTGTTTGATTTGTTTGATCTCTGCCTTGTCAAAATGTAAAGGAAGAAATTATTTGTTGAAATAATCGAGATACCATCACTTCTTTTACAAATTAAATTTAATTCAATTTTATCTCAAAATTTCCGTTGTTCTTGTTGTTCCTTCGTTCATCGCTGCAGTTTTTTTCTGTTTGTTTTTGTCTGTTTTGGTTTTTGTGAAAATTATTTTGTACTTTTATCACATGTTTTGTAAAACTCCTCCCATTTCTTTTATACTGAAATTGGATTTCTGCGAATCGGGTCGGTCGGATTCATTTTCATTCAAAAAATTAAAATGCAAAAGCCCAAATATTCATTACATTTCGGATTGAGAAATAAAATAATAGTAAGGTCGATGCTGAAAAACTTAAATGCTTCTTTAATATTGATTTTGGATAATGATTGAATATTTATAAATGAAAATATCTAAATTTCAATACAAATAATTGTTAATGCCAAGTTTTGAAAATTATGATTTATTTGCCCATATACGCTCCATATTTTTTTTCAAAATGCGATGAAATGAAGAAGTGAAGTTTTGCTTGAGTTTTTGATGAGGCAAAAATTCTAATTATCGTGCCAGGTTAGGTCCGAGGTCCAAAGGTCCCTTGATCAATTTCTTTTTGCTGTTATTTTGAGAGTTTTTGGATAATTAAATATTTCTGGTCTGGACATCTAATTAACTATCATGGTGGATCAAACTGTAAATATTAATTTTTTTTGTTATATTCATATTTATTTGTTAATGCTAAGAATAAGAATCTTTTTAAGCTGTTACAATAATAATTTATCATCTGTATTTTTGTTTTTATCTTTCCAGAAGAAAATTTATCAAAGTGTGATCGATGATGTAGTCTCGAACGTTAGAGAAAGCTTCTTAGATGAAGGGATAGATGAACAGATTTTACAAGAACTTCGGATGATATGGGAGTCAAAACTTTCAGCTCAGAAAGCTCTGGACGTCCCTGGCGATCAAGGTGCTCAAAATTCCATTGGTATGATAATGTTAATGATAAATTGATATCGGTTTTATTCTACACTGTCAATTTTTTTTAGATAATGGGCAATCAAGTTCCAACACTACAAGCAGTAACCACAAAAATTCATCTGCCAGACAAACAGCTCACCTTCCTCCACCATCAGCACAATCGCATCACCAACCGAATATGCCAGTGCAGTCACTCTCAACAATCAGAGATACTAGTTTAGTCCCTATACAAATCACAGTACCAAGACTTCCAACAGATCCTCCGAATTCTCAACGCACGATGTCAATCCAAGTTCCAGCTATATGCATTCAATCTAATAAATTACAGGAAATCCTCTCTTTACCAGAAATTCAGAACGTCCTCCAACTTCCAATAGCACAAGCCGCAACGGAATTGCAGAATTATATCAATCATGTTCTCAAGACAGATCAGTTTAACCAATCCTCATCAAATGTAAGACAAGGTCCTGCTATTAATAACATTCTTCAAGCTGATGGTCAAACAGGAGCTGATGACACAAGCGATGAAGACGAAGAGGAAGAAGATGATGATGATGATCTTGATGATGATTTGGATTTGGATAAAGAAGACGAAAAAGATGAAGAAGAGGATGTGGGACAAGACGAGGTTAGCATTTCAAGTTAAATATTAAAAACTTGTGTAACGCTTTTTTTCAATCTAAATGCTAATAGGAACCACTAAATTCCGGAGATGATGTATCGGATGCAGAAGATTCAAACGACAAGCTATATGAAGTTGATAACGTTGTCGTTTGCCAATACGATAAGGTATTTTATTAGAAATTGTGATTAATATATTTTGAATTTTTATTTTAACTTTTAGATTACCAGAACAAGAAACAAGTGGAAGTTTCATCTAAAAGATGGAATAATGAATCTTAACGGAAAGGATTTTGTATTTCAGAAAGCCAACGGCGATGCAGAGTGGTGATTATGATTAGCTAAGCTGGATGTTTTTAAAGTGTTAGGTATAGATTAAGGCTCGAATCAGTCCGGATTTTAAGCAAACTGAACTGAACTGAAAATTACCAGTTCGATTTTCAGCCAAACTGAACTGAACTGACGCCATCAGTTCAGTTTGTCTTGCGAAACTGAACTGACCTACCAGTTTGACTGACCGTCAGTTCAAACTGAACTGATCAGTTCAAACTGATTAAACTGATTAAAAAAAACGCAAAAGATAAAAAAAATGTCTTTTTACGTCGCTTCAATGGAAGTGTATGGCAAGTGACGCTTGCCATCAGTTTATCAGTTTGTATTCAGTTCAAAACTGAACTGAACTGATAATCATCAGTTTTAAATTTGGCAAAACTGAACTGAACTGATGTTACCAGTTCAGTTTTTGCTCTCAAACTGAACTGAAAACTGATCAGTTCAAACTGTCAGTTATCAGTTTCGAACTGAACTGATTCGAGCCTTAGTTCAATGGTATTCCATTCCATTGTCAGTTGTTGTTAGCGATGGATAACAAAGATCCATTGGATGAACCTTGGCTTTTGTGTTTAAGCAATGATCTTGTTATATTCTTTTTAGAAACTGGTGACATGTTTGGTTGGGGTGACAATGAAAATGGGACTGTTAATCCATACGATAGTGGTAGAATATACTACGAACCAAGGCATGTACCCTTTGAGAACAGAATTGGAAAAATCAAAGATGTAGCTTCTGGGGATCAATTCTCACTTATCGTAAATGGTAAATACTAGAAATAATTTGTTTCCTTTTATATTGTATGTCTAGATAATGATAAATCATTCGATTTTTAGAAAAAGGTGAAGTGTTCGTTTGGGGGATTGGAGAATGTCTTGGATTGGGTCCAAACAGATTTCGTGTTCAAAAGCCAACATTAATTCCACCCACACTTTTTGGCCGCCATGATTTTCAACCAGATACTGGAGTGGAAAAGGTATTTGCTGGATTTTTCTATGCTGCTGCAATAAATAGTAGAGGTGATGTGTATACTTGGGGAAAAAACGAAGATGGATGTCTGGGATTGAGACTTCATACAAGAGAAACACAATATTTTCCATTAAGGGTAAGAAATTCAAAAAATATTTATTTAAAAATTAATAATTCTGTTTGATTTAGGTGGCAATGGGTGGTTGGGCTGAAAAAGTTAGCATTGGAGTTGATCACACAATCGTAATATCACGTGGAGGAATATAAAATAATGTTAATTATTGATTGATTCACTACTGGTGAATAAAGGATTATTTTTCATTTCGTTTCGCAGCTGCAGCATAGATTCCACCTACTGGCTCCACAAGTCCTTTTCTTTCTACACTTGGCCAAATTTTGAAAATGAGCTTCCTTCGAACCATTGGGAGTGGCAATGGACCCCAATCCCGAGAATCAGTTGAATCATCTTTGTTATCTCCTAAATTACCAAAGTAAAGTCAAATCCAATCAAGTGTAAGTCTGTAAAATTTAACCTTCCAACCAAACATGTCCTTTTGGAATCACAATTTGTTTACCACTGAAATAGACATTATCTCCAGCGACAGCAACCACACGTTTACAAATGGAATGAAAGTTTTTAGGAGATCGAGCTAAAATCATGGTAAATTAACATAATTTAATAATGAAGAAGATAAAAAATTTAACCAATGACAACATCTCCTGTTTTAATTGTTCCCCATCGTGGTGTGATTTCATCGGTAAAGAATATGTCATTCGTTATAATATTTGGCTTCATACTAGGTCCAGCACACTAATTAAAATATTTTAAGAATTTAATGTTGAGGTTTCATTAGTTAATGTGTAACAGTACAATGACTAAACCACCCACGTATTCTTGACATACAAATCCACCAATTGCATAAGTAAGTCCACGAAGGAATCCTTCTTTAAGTATACCCATTAAATACAATAAATTCTCAATTCATAAAACTAATCCATTTAGTTTTAAATTCTTTGAAGCCTAACAAATTTCAGTTGCTTCCATCGCAACACTGTCAAGTTGGCAGTGCCAGTAGCAGCATCCCATTCCAGCATCAGTGTATTATTGTTAGTGATTTTCTTGTATTGCCACCTCGTATTAATATGATAAAGGAGATACATCAAAATGCACCAAGTTTAACTTTTTACAATTTATTTTTTGTTGAACACAAACAACAACGGAACAGTAGAGTAAACTTATTAAATTTTTGCGTCTTTTGAAACAAAATTCAGAAAGAAAAGCCATAAGTTTGACGTCCAGGGATGAAAATATTAGAATTTACCTCTGCTAACTCAAATATTGTAGATTTGATTGAATTTTATTTTAATTTTTTTTAATTAGTAGTGTAGTAGTTGTACATAAATCAAAGGATTTATAGTTTCAATTACCAAACAAAATTAAATCTAATCATGACCTCTGACAGTGGAAATCTTTGCATTGAACAACTATTCAATAATTCATGGTAAGACATAATAAAACAATGTAAGTTTTATACTTGATGAGACTAAATTAGTTGGTATGTGCCACCACCACCATCATCATCGTCACATCATGTCGTATGAAGGGTAATTACACTGATTTGGATGTGTGGTGTATGGTATTAAAATTATACCCTTTTCCTTGCCTTCTTTTTGAGAAACAAATTAACAATTATTAATTTTATTTTTAGGTTTCGATGGAATGAAAAAGGAAATCCATGGTTAGAAACTCTATTTCTATTCATGTACATACCACTTGGTTTATGTCTCTTCCTGATGCGATTAGCTGTGTTTATGCAATTCTTCCTACTTAAAATTATTCTTCCTGAATCTAATTATAAAAGGTATATTTATTTAGTATAAATCAAACATTTATAAAGTTTCAGTTTTAATTAAATCATTGTTTCCAGAATCTCTCAATGGATTATGTCTGCTGCTCTTGGTGTATCAGCATCTTACGAAGGGAATCCTTCTTCAACTACAAAAGTATTTGTTTCAAACCATGTTACTCTCCTTGATCATTTTGTCATCCATTTACTTACCAATGCGAAATTATATGTAAGTTAATGTTTAATCCATGGTATAGCTTCTTTAAGTTCATTTTATTATAAGGTCGAGGAATGTAAATTGCCGAAATTGATTCAAATGTTTTTGGGTTTGACTACTGAATTGAATTCTACTGACGTTTACGTTTGTTTCCCAGAGGAAGATACTACAAATGGTGAACGGGGACTCTTATCTTTTTCTGATCTTCCAAAATTTCCAAATGCTGAAAATGAAGATATAGTTCTTGTTCAACCACTCGGAATTAGAGTCAAAAGAATCTTTTTTAATCCAAACTCTATCAATTCTGGATTATCTACAGAATTATTTATCACACTATTTCTACCAAATTCGCATTTTACTATCAAGTAAGATTTTTTATCATATGAGTAAATTCTTAAGTTATTCTAAAAAATTGTTTTTATAGATTTCTTCCAGTTGAACCATGGGATAAAACTGGTGTACAAAAATCTATCGCTTCAGCCTTATGTTTAAATTCAACAAAATTCAACAGGAGTGATAAAGCTGAATATATTAAACGTATTAACTTTCGTCCTCCATCTTTTGCTAGCAATGTACGAGCTGTTCAACTTGAATTACAGCCAATTGTTTGTTCACCAGAATCAATTATTAGTGCATTACAAAAAACTGGATCTGTGGAAAATGCTATTGTTGAACTTCGTAAGAATATTACACAACCACAATTTTCTAAAAATGCTAAGGATAGAATGATTAGTTTCCAAGAAAGAAAGAAACTCATGATTCAAAATGCAAGAATTAAATATGCTGAAAAACATGGTATTGATCTTAATTAGAAAAAAAATCTAACGAAATCATCTTAAATAGCTATTATTATATATTAGCATCGAAATAAATCAAATCAATTAATTTTAATTTTCATCACAAGATTAATTTATTCATTTCTCATCCTCTATTTCTCTATTTAATTAATTTAACTTAAGCACCATCACCACACCATACCTTATTATTATAACTTAGTTATTCCCTACTTAACTTAAATTAAGGAAAATCAATGAAAATGGTTGTAGCTTATTGTGACTTGCCAAATAATTAATTAAAATTAAGATCCCAATTTCCTGCAAAATAATTTTGGCGAAGATTAGTTTAACGACAACTTTCGATTTCTCAATCAATGGACTAAAACAATTTACCCCACAACGGCCAAAACCCCCAGAGCGAAAATTTGAAAAATATT
>JAQGCN010000481.1:0-20450 GCA_034699725.1 Friesea truncata
TCATTAAATCCCCAACATCTTCAATTTTCAATAAAACACCAAAATCACCCTTGTGAATACGCATATGAGACTTCAAACTACTTTTCCATCCAAATTTTTTTCCACATTCTTCACATTTGTAAGGACTTTCATCTGAATGTACTCCAAAGGTGTGATTTTTTAATTGACTCTTGGATTGTGCTGGATATTTGCAAATTGTACAAATGAATTTACTTTCTTTTGTGTGGGTTATTATATGTCTCTTGAGACTTCCATTTCTTTTGAATTGTTTTGTACATTTTGTGCATTTGATGAGTCCTTGTCCAGTGTGATCCTTCAAATGGTAGTTCAAGTGTTGTTTCATTGTGAATTTTTTGTTGCAGTGTTTACATTTGAATGGTTTTTCTCCTGTGTGGATTTTTTCGTGGACCTTCAAGTGTCCATTCTGTTTAAAACTTTTATTGCAAATATTGCATTGAAATGGTCTCTCATTGGTGTGTTTGGGAATGTGCTGGAACAAATCATATTTCCTTTTAAATGATTTTTGGCAAAGTGTACAATTGTGTCTCTTCTCAGAATTTGATTGCTGAATTTGAAGTTTCTGGGTTTCTTTTGTTTTGAACATTTTTTCCAAAATTCCAACCTGATTTGATTGGATAATTGTAATAATTTATTTCCAAAAATCCAGAATTTTATTCTTAAAATATAAAAATTCTTCCTAAAACAGTTTGAAAATATGATTTAAAAATAATTATAATTTTGTGTACTGTATAATTTACTTACAACTTTTTGAATCAGATTATTATTTTTTACTTTTCGTAGTTCACAAAAAAAGATGGTTGGTTTGGTTTGGTAAATCCAGAAATAAATTGGATTGCAGGATTGTCCCTTTGCCTTTCTTTTTAACAAGGGTTTATATTATATTCAATCTAATTTTAGAATTTGTATTCTCAGAATTTATAATAAAAGCTTAAAGTTAATTTTTTTTAAAAAAAACTTTTCTATGTTGTGTGTTGCATGAAACATTTTCAAACTTAAAAGGTGTTCCTTGGAATAAAATTATTTTATTTTATTTAGTAAACGAATGAGTGCAATGCAACTGTGGAGTGACCATTTTTAGCTGTTTGTCCACCCCCTACCTCCCCATCAATAATGGCCATGGTTTAAAATTAAATCAAAACAATTGGAAGGTTAAAATCTAGACAAATTCCAACTAAATATGAATTATCAACCAATCAAAATTACATAAACAGACAAAATAAAAAATTAACAAAGGAATCTTTTAAATTCTGTCCTGTGAACAAGTTAAAGATTAATCTTACGAATAAATTGATGTCATTCATAAGATTCTGGCACGAAACAGAAAATGTGCAGTCGTTTTTACTTCAAAAACAAGAGTCAATGAATGCTTTTTATAATAAACTGGGTTTATTTCGACAAATTCTGAATTTGAAATGATCTTAATTCAATTTGGTGGGTGCTGTATGTTTGTTATCAAAATCTCAGCTTGGATTATTACTATTATCATATAAGTTTCCAGTAGAAGATGGTGAAGATTTGGTGGTGGATAGTTGTACTAAGGAATCTAAATCATCTTTATCAAGATGTCTGTTGATATCCTCAAAATGATTGTTCATTATGGTAGCTTCCCGAGGTGTAATTTGGTCAACTGGTTCAGTATTATTTGATTGCTGAGGAGGTGGAGTTTTAGAATGACGCTTTGGATCGCCTGAGAGGAGGGAGTGGACATTTGGTGAAGTTGAAGGTAAAGTTTCTTGATCGTCAAGAAACCGTTCCATAAAGTCACTATTAAAAATATCAACATTAAACCAATGACTTTTAAAAATAAGGCCTTTAACTTACGTAGTACCAGGATGTAGAATATATTTTTTCTTTTCCAATCTAGATTTAATAGCAAATACATCATGGCGTTCTGTCTTTTTCCAGAGGTAATAAAATTGAACTAATTCACCAACGTTTCTCGTTCTTACCTAAATATAAAAATTATATAATATTGATTTGTGAATTTATATATTAAATTAGTGACATACTTTATTGAGATGTATATTATGAAAATCTTTGCCATATTGGCGGAGGCCTGATTCAAAGTTTCGACATTCTTCCTCTGACCACAAACTCATAGAGTTGGAAGTAGAAACATTGTTTATTGTACGACGACGGACTGCTTCTTCGATATTTTGACCACATTGAAGTAATAAATACAGAGCCTATAATATAACAAAAGATTAGTAAAAAATTAAAATGACCATTTATAAACATGAAGTGAAATTTACTTGTTCATCATCTCGAACGTGAGATCCTTTTGGAATTTTGTTCACACCTTCCTCATTGGTCATCTGAGCAGATTGAAGAGCCGCTAAATAGTCTCTAATATCCTTGTCGCCTAAATTACTAGGGTCCCAGAGTAATTTGTCATCATTCTCATACGGCATAGCATCATCGTATTTATGAAAAGTGTCAGGAATAGGAGCTTGATAATCAGATCCAACCATAATTGTCTAAAAAAAATAAACAAAAAAATTGATGTTAAAACTAGAAACTTAGAATAATAAGAATATAAAAATCTCACCTTTTTCCAGTCATCTTCATCTGGATCTGGACTATAATCCCCATCTTCATCTTCCTCTTCCTCTTCTTCTTCACTATGTTGTCTGGAACCTGCTACAAGTTTTTTTAACGGTAAAAATTAATCGATTCATTAATAATAGTAGAATGTTTCGCTATGGCTTACAGCGAAGGTGACGAGCACCGGAAGACCCTGAAACTGGGTCATCTTTGTACAATTCATGAAGCAAAGAAGGTGATTCTTTTTCTACATCGTCTCGAATTTCTAGAGATTTCATAGACTGTTCTTCCTCTTTCAACTCGATTTTTGAATCAACTTCTTCGATTGTTTCTTCTTCTGGTGTATGAGATTCAGGTATGATTTCCCCACTATTATCTATATCTTCTTGCTCAGCATCACCTGCTTCTTCTTCTTCATCTTCTTTTGCAGTTTCTTTCTCTGCAGAGAGATCCTACAATCATAAGTTATTAAATAGATATGAAAGTATTGTAGTTTTTTAAACAAACTAACTTGATTGGATAGTTCTTCATCCGAACTACTGGAATGTGACCCCGGTCCTCCATCACTGTAGCCATACATGGCTAACAAGGCTTCGATGGGCATATCTTTTTCCTATAAAATAAATGAATAGTTATTGTAAATTGTAATAATTCCGAACTGGTGGTATGATTAAAAAATTACCTTTTCTAAATTAGATAATTCTGATTGCTGTTCTTCAGCTTCTTCCATCGCTTCTTCTTCATCCAGCGTTCTCTCATCGTCAAAATCATTTACCATCATTTCTGCAGTAAGCTCAAATTCATCGCCAGGACTTGAAGGCTCAACTATTTTAGTAGACTGAAACAAAATATAGAAACTTCATGCAATATATAAAGGAGGTCATCAAATGCTTAATCATATTCATGCAATTGCTGAAACACACAAGAGTGTAGTAGAGTTATTAATAAAATTAACATTACCTTATCATCAGGTGAAATGACTTTAGTTTCATTTTCTTTGCTATCTTCCATAATTAAATGTGTGAGGTAATAATTCTTAATTATAAATTAAATAATAATTTAACAAAATACTTATAAACTATTTTGAGTAAAAATCCAAATTGTTACTGATTTTTTGGAATGACTAACTTAATACTGCTAACTAAATTAATAAATTATGAATAAAAAATTAATAAACGATTTAATTTTAATTTATCTAAATTTATTGCTTTTCCAAATTTTGTGTGTTGTACTAAAGTTTACTTTTTTTCTCCCTCTCAAAAATATCACACAAACTCATTCCTATTTGGGCATCTTTTTGTCACCGTCATCCCACCACCACCACCCCCACCGCACCGATGACGATGAGAGTACCGGGAGGGAATCAAATCAAAGACAGTCAGTACTCAGTAGTTCAGTCTTAGTCAGTGACAAGTTGGAGGTTCACCTTAATTATTTGTTTCATTCTCTTACGGGACGGGTGGTAGTGGTCACCACAGCACAGTCGTTTTAATGTTTGATTATTTCGATATCGATACTCAATTTTTTAACCTGTTCTAAAGAACAAATGGTAAGAAAAAACCGGCTCAATTTTTAATTATTTTTAAAAAATATTATAATTCTTTTTTAGAAAAAAGACCTGTTCCATTTGCTAGCATTTTAAAAGGTAGCAGTCCAGTAACTAACTACGTCAACGTGAAGTGACTGACAAGGACAATTGTGGAAAGGAAGGGACTGACAGCTTCTTGATAATGAATGCTCAAAAAGGACTCAAGGGACTTTTTAAATGGATTTTCATCCTAACAATTCTCCTAGAATACTCCTTAGCAATGATGCCAGACTTATACTGCGGAGAAAATAATTGCTACGATGGTAAATCCTTAGGGTTGTATGTAATGAATCATTAACTATGTGTTCTTGTATTTTAGTTCTTAAGGTTAGTAGAGATTCATCAAAATCAGAAATAGCAAGGGCATATCGTTCTTTGGCCAAATTACACCATCCTGATCGTCATATGAATCCAGATGCTAAAGTTACGGCAGAAGAAATGTTTAAATCCATTGCAACAGCGTATGTTTTAAAATGCATTTGTTAGTAGCCTTATTTATTCTTTACTTATTAAATAGTTATGAAGTTTTAAAAGATGACGAGAGCCGAAGTGACTATGATTACATGTTGGTAAGAAGAAAGTTTATTAAAAAAATTCCAGCAAAGAACTAAGAAGATTTCAATACATTTCTAAATTTCAGGACCATCCTGAAGAATATTATAGAAATTATTATCATTATTACAAAAGGAAAATGAGTCCAAAAGTTGATGTGCGGGTAGTATTGGCAGTATTTATAACACTAATCTCAATATTTCAATACTATGCTGCTTCCTTCAGGTGACTTAGCATAGCACATATAAGAATTCAACACAGTAATCTTATGTTCATTTCTTCTAGATACAATTCTGGTATAAGTTATTTAACTACTCAAAATAAATATCGAAAGATGGCTTTGGAAGCAGCTGAGGAAGATGGACTCCTAAAAGATTTAAAGAAAATTAAGAAGAGGAACAAAGAAGAAATTAAAGCTGAAGAAGAACGAATTATTAGAAGTGTAAGTGAATAAGATTAATGTTATGTCATTTTTTAAGAATAGGAATTGATTTCCTTTATTGCAGGTGCTAGAAAGTAAAATGGATGTAAGAGGTGGATACGCCAAACCAAAAGTGACTGATGTCGTATTTTTTCAACTCTTACTCCTACCTAGAACAATCTATCGCTATGTCTCCTGGTATCTTTCATGGATTTATAAATTTGACATTAAAAAAGAACAATACGGGACAGAAGAGAAATTATATTTAATAAGGAAATTAATGGGCATGAGTGAGACACAATTTGAGGTAAGAATTTTTTTTTGCATTATAGAAATTAAATAATTTAACAAGTCAATGTTTTATAGTCAATTTCAGAAAGTGAAAAACTGGATTTTTTAGACAAAGAGTTATGGATAAAGCATATATTTTCGGTATGACTTTTTTTTGGGGTAATGATTGTTGTATTAACTTTGATTTTTAATTAGGAATGGAAGGAAGAAATGGAAGAGGAACAAAAACGTAAGAATGCTGAAAGTGGAAGACATAAATTTTACCGACGTTACATGAAGAAACATGGAGCTGGTCGTATGACATTTGATGATAGTTGACTGTTATTCTCTCTAATCTGTGAATTAAATAAGAATCTGAAAAAGTCATTCATTCGCATCATAATTTATACGGTATAATAATAAGTCAAATTTAAAATAATTGATTAACTTGTGATTTAATAATTGTTGAATATTTCCTATATTGATTCCATGATAATCATTTTTACAATTTAATAAAATTAGAATGAATTTTAGTCTCCCTCGAGGAAACTAATTTCTTAATTTTGAAATACAATCTCAGGTCAAGTAATTAAAAAATATGAGTCAGAGTTTGGAATTCTGTCAAATTGCCAGCCAAACAGACGTTCTTCTTCTTGGTCAATCGACTTGACGTGACTGGGTTCAATGAATTTAGGGATATTAAAATTGTCTGAGAGCTGAAAATCGGGTTAATGGCATCAAATTGTCAATAAACATTTTCAATTTACAGGATATACAAATTCCAATTGGAATTCGTATACTGGAGTGTACGAGTTTTCAATTCTTGGAATTTTGATGTTGAATCCAGGAGTTTTATTTAGTATAAAAATTAATTTTATTTTTACTGGAATTAGGTCAAAAGTTAACAATGGCTGGCACTGAAAAATATTTGGCAGAGGAACCATGTCTGAGAAAGTGAAATATTTGAACCGTTATGAAATTTCATTTGTTCCCAACCAGTTTCATTGACCTGGAAGAATTGAAACTTGGCCAGTTTCCTCTGATTGAATGTAATAAGATATTAATTATTGAATGTAAAATGGATATTAAGGTATTATGTTCCTTTGGTTGAAAAATCTTAATATTTGAGTAGTAGGGCGTGAGAAAAATTATATTTATCTCATGACAAGTTTACATCTCCATGATGATGTAAGTGAAAGGTCATTTATTGTTTAGACGGGTCGTGTGTTATATTAGGTCGTCTATTAGCTTATTCCTCCTGGAATTATCCATCCGTGGGAATATGAATCAATTAATAAATTTCATTGAACCCAACCATCGACTCAGTATTCACTTAACCTAATATTTTCAATCGGGTCAAAATATTTAATCTTGAACTCTACACGTACACCATCCACCCTTATTCATGCTTTATGTCATCTTCTATATCTCAATCTCTCAAATCATTCCTTGATCTCTATACAAGATCCAATTTTTTTAAAACAAAAGATTTAATAAAATCATTTGATTTGTTGCATAGATTTATGTAAATGCGGATACATTTTAAAAATCATGCAACGGAGTCAAAGTTGGGGAGTGAGGTGCGCCCTTGGATTTTAAGCTTTACGAATGTGAAT
This sequence comes from Friesea truncata, assembly GCA_034699725.1. Classification (NCBI taxonomy): domain Eukaryota; kingdom Metazoa; phylum Arthropoda; class Collembola; order Poduromorpha; family Neanuridae; genus Friesea; species Friesea truncata. The sequence goes on from JAQGCN010000481.1 coordinate 7,013, forward strand.
AATTTTAGAAATTGAATTTTTAATAATACATTCAGCAATTAGATAATTAATGTATTTCCTTTACGTCAAGTGTTTGATTGAATTTTTTGAAATATTGACATGTTGAAGGAAATCGGAAGTTGAAGAAGTGATTCTTTCGTCTATCTACGATCACCCCCACCCCCATTTCACTAAATAACGATTTACTATCTTACTATCTTGGATGCATTCATCTAACAAAGTCCCAACATTACATCAACGCTGGATTATTCTGATGCACCAAATTCTGCAACCCCAACTAACTGCTTTCCTTTACTTTTAGTTAGATGAAATAATAGGACTTGTTCTAACGCTTCAACATTTCAGTTTCATTTACATCCAATAATAATCCTATCATTTATATTTTCTTCTTTAGAACAATGATTCTTACTTCAAATAGTAGAAAAATAATATCTACTTTTAATACAATAGTAGTGATATTATTAATTTTTAAATATTGTAATAGTGTTGAAATTAATAATTTACGTTTAAATAAATTAAGATCTCATCATCCATCAGAATTATTCATTAATACTCAAGAAGTTTCTCAAGAAAGTTTAGAAGTTTACGAATCATCTAATCAATACCAAGAAGAAGAGAATAGTTACGAATTATCTCAAACAGTTAATATTAATCATTCAAATCAAATCATAAAACATCAAAGGACATCATCAGTTCATTGTCCTGAATGTAAGAGGGATGAAGCTGAACAAAAACTTAAAGCGGAGACACTACGAAATCTAAGATTGGAAAGGATCAAAGAAAAAATATTGCACAAATTAAGGTTGAAAGAACCACCGATCGCTGTTGGAGCCAAAGCTTTACCTGATCCCTTGATTCATGCAGCAAGTCATCATCAGCACAAATCTACTTCTTCATCTCGTGATATTACTGATGATTATTATGGAAAAACTGAACAAATTATCGTATATGCGGAAGAAGGTAATTTTATCCATTTTTACTTTCACTTTTCTTTTTTTTCAATTTTATAAATCAAAACTATTATTTATTAATCTCAGTCCATGTTTTTCAATCTCAAAGGATTTCAATAATAATTATTATATTTTTAGCATAATATTTATTAACAATCTCAGCAATTTAAAGCATAAACAAATTAATAAAATTCATAGTGAAATATTGGATATGGATTTTCTTTAAAAATTATGGCTTTTATTTTGCAAATTAGGAAAACGCGTTATAAATTTTCATGTTGAAAAGATATTTTATAATTTTTTCTTCCCATTTTCTTGTATTGTTTTCTTTTTGTGATTTCATTTTTATTCAAACAGATTATAGACGCCATATAAAAAATTTTTAATAAAAAAAAATCGATGATGTTGAATTACTGACTGTGATTAAATTAAGCTGATATTGCAGCACGCTGTCTTACAGAAGCAATTTTGATATTTAAAAATATTTGAAATGACGCCATTTCAGGAAGTTTTGCAAATTATAACAATTTTATTCTTTTGAGTTTTTTCCGTATTTCAAATTCAGCATTAAGTTATAATTGAATAAGTGAATTTTTAGTCACTACGCTAAGTTAAGAGTTTTTCATTACAAAGTTCAAAAGAATCTTAGAAAAGAAGGATGTATTGGAGAAAGTTATTAAAAGATGAATAACATCATTTATAGTATAGATTTGTTATTGAACTTTTAAATGATAATAATCTAATCATACATCAGAATTTTAATGTCACAAGGTCAAAGTCACTTGAATAATGCAGTTGTAAAATCGAAAGGAAAATAATAAATAAGTATGTACTTAAATGCAATTAATGCATTTATTTCTAATCTCTAAAGTTCTTTAACCAAATAAAATTTTGTTCATTTCGTACTTACAAAGTTTTTAAAATGACATGAACCCTGACCATTTTAAGACCTCATTGTATACAAATCCTTATCCATGAATTGTTTGGATTTTTAGGTGGAAGTAATACAAATTGTCTTCCAAGACGAAGTATTCCCTCAGCCTGTTTGAAGTTTAAACTCCCTGCAGAAGTTATAAAAGAGAAAGTTGATTTCAGAGTAAGTGAAAAGAAAACTGAAGATTTTTATCCAATTTCATAATGCTTAATCTAAATTTAGGTAAGCACTGCTGAGCTTTGGGTTTACAAATTAACAGAAGATGAAAGTGTAGTTCGAGTATTTACTATTGCGGAAATATCCACAAGTGATCAGTACAATGGACCAAAGACAACAAGTTTAGATCCCAGACATTATGTCAATAGCTCCACAGGTAAAAGTGAAAGTGACTTTGACTTTAAGTGTTTATGACTTTTATTTTTATGATGTAGATGGATGGGAATCTATGAACGTATCTACAACCGTTGGCAGTTGGATAAATAAAACACTTCATTTTCGTATGGATAGAGAATATCCACCTCTTACACTTCAAATTGGTTGTAGAAATTGTACAAGATTATCCCCCCAAGGGTCCATGTCCATGTCACCTATTGACATGATTCATTCACAGTATCAACCATTCTTAGTAATCAATATGGCAGAATCTTTACAGGTAATAATAATTAATTCAAGACAAAAGGATTATCCTTCCTTACTTTTTTTCTAAAAATACAGAAAAATCGAAGACGACGTAACACAAATTGTCAAAATGGACCATCAGAAGAATGTTGCCGAGAATCATTTAAAGTTTCCTTTGCACAAATTGGTTGGAATTGGATAATTGAACCAAAGGAATTTGATGCTCATTATTGCAAAGGAACATGCACTACAATGACTAGAAGGCATCATCACTCATCTATTCTTCAGGTAAAACATGAGGGCATTGACCTTTTTAGATCTTATGATTGAAATATTTAAAAAAATAGGCTCATATAAATCGAACTGGAAATACAACTTCAGAATTACAATTATTAGTTCCATGCTGTACACCTACAAAATTAGAAGGAAGTAAGTAAAAAATTATGCAAAGTATTCATAAATTAATTGCATTTTTAATTATTTTTAGTTACAATTCTCTACACGTTAACAAACAGCACAAGTGTTTGGAAATATTTACCAAATATGGTAGTTGAATCATGTGGATGTGCTTAACATTGATTTTGGAAGAAAATTTAAGGCTGATTGAATTTAAGTTATGAATGAATTGAAAGTTTTAGGATACTTTATCTGCTCAAGTTAAAAAATAAAGTAATGAAGTCAATTTTTTATGAGATGAACTTTTAGTTTTTATCATTGGAGTATTAATAATTTAAGGATGAGTTTTTGTACTTTGTAATTCAGAGAAGAGTGATCTTCGGCAATTAATTATTCGTGAGAATAAACAAAGAGTTTTATAGCTATAGTTAGTAGCGGAGATGAAATTCATTCAATTTAACTTTCGCAACTATGATAAATGATACGTAAGTCATTTAGCTAAATAAGCTAAATTCAACTTGAGATTAAGTATCTTTAAATTTCAAAAAGAGTGTGTGTAAAGATACAATTTAATACTTTTTTAAGATCAAGATTGTAGACATTAAGACTAACTCACGCAATGTATTAAATTCATCATGTTGTTTTGGAATTTAGAATCTTTGGTTACTTATTTCTTCAATTCTGGAAAGAGATGAGGAAAATCAGTTTGCATTCGACGCAATTCGTCAAAAACCAGTCGGTGATCGAAATCGCTTGGATTTTCATTAAAGGTTTTCAGAGTATTTAATCGCTGCTCATCACTTTCACCATAGTAGAGGTTTAGTTGGACTGTGAGAAATTGAGCCTCCATTAACGACTGTATAGAAGAAATATGTTAGAAAACAATAAAAGTTGAAAATAATTTAACTTACAATGCTGTCTTTATCCCATTCACCTCGCATTAAGATTAAATCTTTATCATCTTTGAGTTCTGTGTAGTGAACCAATGACAAACAGACGGGTGAATTTTCTTTGTACTTTTGATATTTAATTAATGGAGTAAAGTAAAATGATCCAGTTGCGTATTGGACTACGAACATTTCATATCCTGTTGACTTTGGTAAAGGAAGTACAAACTGGAACACACAAACAGTAATGTTAAAATACTTTTGTAAGAATCATAAAATAGCCATTACTTACAGTAGGATAAAGAGTTCCACGAGCACAGATCTTTTCAAACATTTGACTATTCATAGTAGCAGCAAGTACATTCATTGTAAGATGATACTCTTGCCAAATCTAAAACAATATAAATAATATTAAAATCATATTCAATTTTTTTTGGAAATATTACAAATATAATGTCTTCACGATCGATTTTCAATAGCATTTCAAGCTTCATCACGTCATCTAAACACTGGAATTAACATTTAAAAAAATCAAAGTCAAGTTAAGGATTTAAATGATATGATTGATTACAGTTCGAGTTGGAAAGGACATTTTCTTCTGTTCCAAGCCTGCAACCTTTTTCCCAGCTGAAACAAGATGATCGATGATATTCAAAAAAGATTTAGGAGATGACCTTATGGAAAATAAAATCAAATTAACATGAATTGTGGTATAAAGTTATTAATTTTACTTTTGCGTTTCCACAATTTTGGTTTTATATTTCTCGTAATAGGTATTTTTCTCGATGATCTTTTTAAAATTTTCCAGTTTCTGTTGTCCTTTTTCATCCAAATCTATACTATAGCCATCAGGATCCACAATACCATTTCCTCCATTACCAGATCCTGGAAACTTGCTCTTTTCATCCAAAAGCTTACGACTCAATGATAGACAACGAATGAGTCCAATTGGTTTTGGAATCCCAAATCCAACATTTGATAATAAGCTTAGATTACGAGTAATCCCACCAATGAATGAACAACTCATCCTGTCTAAATTAAGGCAACAAGTTATCAAATACATAAAATTGAAATTAACAACAATTAATTACCTCCCTTGCGCGTGCCTCACTCAAAAATCGTATCGTGATGTCAATTTCAATTCACTCAATTCAATGATTTAATTTTTCACTTGTTTTTATTTCCCACAGCAAAAATTATGATTCGTAAAGCTGGTTAGCGATAAGCAGTAAAAAAATAATACACAAAATGTTATCTAATTTCAGCGATTGAAATGAAACAAAGTGTTGGTTTGGTTTTATCTAAATGAAAAAAATCATGACATAAATTGACCTTTGCCATCTTCTATAGGAGGTGTGGAGCAGAGATGGGTAGGGGTCCTTTTTTAAAGGGGAAGGGACGAAGGGCACGCTTTCAAAAGTATCAAAAACACTAAAAAAAAATAATGTGCAATAATTATGAATTTTTTAATTCATGAAAATTAATCTAATTTCTAATCTAAAATTATTTTTTCTTCACTCGTCTAACCAATAATATGAAATCCATCAAATAAGAAATAAAAATATTTACAAGGAAAAAATAATTACTTCTTCATTCAAAATGGAAATAAATAAAAATATTAACAAAATATAAAAGTAATTATTTCTAAATTCATTTTGAAGATTGAATATTTTTCTGAGCGTCTACACACTGCTTGGATTTCTTATGATTACACAAAGCACTGTTTGATGTAAAATCCACATCGCATACTTCACATTTCCAATGTTTTTCCTTTATATGACAACAATTTAAATGAACTTTCATTTGACTACTTTGAATAAATGTTTTTGTACAAAGGGGGCATTTGTAGGGTCTCTCACCAGTATGAATACGAATATGATCAATTAAATGATTCTTCTGTCCGAATTCCTTCCCACAATCACCACATTTGTATTCCTTCAAATTGTCATGGATCTTCATATGCAATTTCAAATTTGATTTTGACGTATAGAGATTTCCACATTTTGTACAATGGAATGGTTTAGTTGTGGATTTGTTTTTAATGTGTTTGATTAATTGTGGTGTATCTTCAATTTTTATTGGATTCCACCCGTCTAAATCACAAAATCCAATTCCATATTTCACTCGCAAATTATTCATTAAATCACCAACATCTTCAATTTTCAATAAAACACCAAAATCACCCTTGTGAATACGCATATGAGACTTCAAATGACTTTCACATCCAAATTGTTTTCCACATTTTTTACATTTGTAAGGACTTTCATCTGAATGTACTCCAATGTTGTGACGCTTTAAATGACTTTTGGATGGTGCTGGATATTTGCAAATTGTACAAATGAATTTACTTTCTTTTGTGTGGGTTATCATATGAATCTTAAGTTCTGAATTTGTCTTGAATTCTTTTGTACATTTTGTACAATTGATGTATCCTTGTCCAGTATGATCCTTCAAATGGTTGTCCAGTTGAATTTTCTGTATGAATTTTTTGTTGCAGTGTTTACATTGGAATGGTTTTTGTCCTGTGTGCAGTCTTTCGTGGTCCTTCAAATGGTGGCTTTGTCTAAATTCTTTTTTACAAATTTTGCATGGATATGGTTTTTCATTTGTGTGTATGGTAAAATGTTGCTGCATATCCTGATTTTTTTTAAATGATTTTTTGCAGAATGGACATGGAAATGGTCTCAAATTAGAATGTATTATTTTTAAATGCTTTTTTAGAATATCGTTTGTTTTGAACTTCTTTCCACACTTCCGGCATGAGAATTTGTTGTGATTCTGTTGATTTTGTGTGTTGTGAATTTCATTGGATTCAGAATTGGAATTTTTTTGTTGATTTTGTTTGGTTATTTCTCTGAATTTTGAATCCATTTTTTGTTTTATCTAAAAATAGAATAATAAAATTTTAATTTAATTTGGATTTAATTGAGTCATTAAAATTTGTATCTTACAGCCTTTACAAATCAATCAATTTTTTTCAAATAAATTATTTGAAATAATTTATTGGTAACAATAATAATTGCTCAATTTCTCAACAGGATGAACATGAAACGAGTGTCCGTAAATCCAGATTTGCGTTTGTCGAGTGAGCGGATGAGAAAACTGAAGCTGGGGGGTACTTCAGAGTCACAGCTTATAATAAGGGGGCATTTTTAGGGTCTCTCAAGAAGGGTATGAGTACTAATATGACGGATTAGACTGATCTTATGTCCAAATTCCTTTCCACAATCATCACGTTTGTATTTTATTTCAAATTGTCATGGATTTTCTTTTTCAATTGTGTGGATTTCTCTGTGGAGATTTTTAAGTTTGTTTCGTCTGCTAACTCGATAATTGGAAGATATAAAAGCGGGAATTATTTTGATTTATTTTGATAATAATTTTTATTTAGATTATAATTATGGGCATAATTTATTATTTTATTATTATATTTATTTTAATTATATTTTAATAATTTAATTATTTTAAATTATATTATATATATTTAAACTAAATTATTTAAATATTATTCATAAACTCTTATAAAAGTGATTTTAAGTAAGTTTGTGTATTTTTTTGTAGAAGTGGCCAAGTGGGTTGATGGATGTGTTGTAGTGGTGAGTATCAAGTTGTTGAGCTTTTAGTTTTACGCAGTAGTAAAAATTCATGTGTTTTTGGAATAATGTAAACAATGATTTATCATCTTGCTTGATAAACTTATAATTTAATTTTGAGATTCTTCGTTTCATAAACAAAAGTAGAAGAAATTATACTTAACGCTTAGTGAAAAATGAAGTAAATACGGTTTAATCGTATCATGATTTGTTCCAAGTTCATGTAAAGAAGAAGAGCTTTTAGTTTATAGTTTATAATATTACATTTCAATTTGTTGAATTTTATTTTTAAGGTCAAGCAAGGGAGCTGTTTGGTAAGCATAAGCAGTAGGATAACCTTTAAGTTTTCAAACAGTATTATTATTCCATCCATATTACAGATTCCAGTGTCTCATTAATCCATCAAATGTGTTGAACGTGAACCTGGCACCTCTACCTGGAGTCTGGCTGTAGAAAATGGGATTTCAAATAATATAAACGTAAATAACGTACACATGATTGAACTTATAACATTTATAATGTTTGTTTTTTGCCCCTGATAATTTTTTATTATTATACATGTTAGATTCCTGAAATGGAAGAACATAGAAAAGAAGGAGATGACGAAGGGAAGGGGATACTCAAGGCATCACGAGTGTACCTTCTTATGAGCAAAGAGTACAGGATTTCTAGGAACAGGCGAGCAGAATGGTTCTTCTTAAATTTGAATGCAACGATTACAATTAAACAAAAGTACAAATTGGTAAGATTATTTCATTAGAAAAAATCAAACAGAGTATAAATGTATTACTAAATTTATTAAACAGGAAGAATACTCTGAAGAGCTTGATATCGTGTCAGTGATTCCTAAAGATCCTCCCCCAGATTGGAGCATAGAAACTAGTCATTTGTTTCGGTATGTCTTACTTAAACTATAACCATTAAAGAGTATATTATTAAATCTGATTTTTTCATTTAGTTACCTTGTGTGTTCCGATACCATTGTTGAGATTTTATCTAGAAAATATCGCATAGTCTACTGTTTAGATATAAGCCCTTCATCTGGATCTGTTGTAAGTTGAAAAATTATTTTGTCATTTACTTAATGTTTTTGCTAAAACCCTTCCTTCAGGATGTTCAAACGGGTATGGTGACAATAGATGCAATGTTTGGTGTTCTTCAAAATAGCATGGAAGGCTTAGTAAAACCGGTAATGAGCATATCAATTCTTATTTTATGGCTGTATTCTAAAATCTAACTTGTTTGTTTTAGTTTTATGTTCCAGGAAGTTATTTTATATTTCACCCAAAAATTTACATCACCGTAATAGCACATGCACCTTTTCTGTCTTCCTTCGTTGATGAAGTATGTCTTACAACTTTTTAATTATATCACAGTTGTGTAATAATTATGATGTGTAGGTTATTATTCAAGGAGTTTTATTGGATTCATCTACTTGTAGATATGTTCTTCAAACAATATTTCGAAAACTTGGCGATATTGAAAACAAAGTTGCTGAACTTACAGCTAATGCAAATGATGTATTGGGGAGAGCACATGTAAGAATTATCACATTCAAAATCATTATAATCTTTTGATTTTAAAAATCTAATAGGCTCCAACAGAAGATCATATTTCAGAAGCACAAGCCAATCCAACCAGTACGTGTTCATTGGCTATGAGTCCAGATTTCGGACTTGTAGATTTATTACGACACGCTTTAATAGCTCTGCATTTACTTCCAGAAAATTCTGCTTCCAGTAAGCTTCTTACTGAAAAGATATTATATATTTTTTATATTGAATGTAATATTTTTATGTTTCAGGTTTAATTGTTTTAACTGATGGTGTAGTTAGTGTACCAGATGGTGGATATTTGGATATGGTTTTGTCTCAGCTTCGATACAATACTGTTTCGTGTTCATTTATACAACTTTCTAGTCCATTTCATCCACATGCTTGTTATGGCATCTTACCTTTTGCCGATTTAATGCGATTTATTTCAACTGCAACTTCTGGTGCTTTCTTATCCACCGTGCCAAAAATTGTAAGTATATTTTAAAAAAAGTGTTAAAAGTAATTTATTTAACTCAAAAATTGATATTTTTATTCATTATTGTAGGAAACCGATTCTCAAGCAATGAATGTGTATCACAAGTCATTCTTAACATGGAGCTTTCAAGATTCCGTCGATAGCTTTAAACACAATCTTTTTATGCCTTTAGGAAACAAACCTGGAGAATGGTCTGTTCAGTAAGTCAATCAGATACGTCTTCATTTAAAATAACTCTAAACGGTCAATTTTTCTTAATAGAAACAAATGTTTTTCTATCATACGTGACATGCCAATTGTTAAAAAGCAGCAGTATGAAACTACTATGAATGTAGATTATATCAAAGTTCTTTCTTGTAGACTTCGGGAAGGATTTAGTATAAAGGTATGAATTTACAATTTTCTTTATTTTTACAAAAACTAACAGAGTTTTGCTTTTGTTTCTCTCCAGGAAGCACATGTTGATAAAGATGACAAATTGCATATTAAGTTAGTATTACCTTGGAAGTTTCTTATAATAATAGAATATATAATAGTAACTCAGTGGCCACCGCCATCACAACCGAAGCTTACGTGTGTAGTATCACTTGAAGCACCTTATGATTTTCTCCACGATGTCACTTGTTTAGCTAAGAAACCATTCCAGTCTTACTATAGACAGTTGCTTGTTAACAAATTTTGGGCATCCCAAAAACATTTATCAGAATCGGATAAACTCCTCGTTCACTTTAATTCTTTCTCAACAAATTCCGCTTTTTATAATATACCTGAACGGTTGAGGAATGGACTCTCATTATTCTACATATCGTCTAATTCGTTTACTCCATCTTTTCAATCAAAGTAAGTATAGTAATTCATATTATTCTCTTTGTGTTATTAATCATTTGATGTTATTATAGCGATGTATCATTTCCACAATTTTCACAATTTTGGAAACCAGTTGTTCTATTAGATACTGAAATTTGGCAGAAATGGATGCATACTCATCGTATTGGAGTTATTTTAGAACATGATCATCCACTTCCTAAGTAAGTAGTACGTTTTTAAGTATGTATTAAAATAATAACACTTACTTTTGTAGATACGTTCATCTACCAAATCCAAGTGGGAGATTCCAAGTGATTCAATGTCGTCAGACAATGATGGCGTTGAATACATTGCTTAAAGATTGGTGTTCTTTTGTTTTAGTTGAGAATCATTCCTATATTAAACTTATTCATAGGTAAGAAACTTAAATTTTTGATTTTTAATTTTAATGTTTATAAACTAATGATAGGGATAATGAAAAACCACCGTTTTCCTTCTGTATAATTCGTGTCACAACAAAACCTCCATGTGTTATACTTCGTCTTGCTTTTCTTGTTGGGACTTCTGGAGATCTTAGACATAAGGAATTATCTGAGCTTCGTGAAAAAATAGCTACATTAACATTTCCTCAACGACTCAATGAGCCACCAAAATGGCGTGTTCCAAGTGGTAGCACTAATTTAGCAAACTCTACGCACACCTTCAAGCGGACATGGTCGGATATGCTCACAAGCTGCGTACTATTATATAAACCCATTGAAAAAATTCTAATAAGGTATGATATTCTTTCCTAAGTTTTTATTCATGTAAAGTTTATGTATTGTTGCAGGTATGAGCAAACACCAAGAAATTTTACAAATACGATGCTTCCACAGCATCCGTATAACAGTTGGACAAATAGTCGAAAACCTAAAAGTAATCAATCAACTTTTGGTTTTCGTCCCACTTATTCAACTCCATGGGGGTCACATTTAAATATGGGACCGGAGATGTTTAATACTGTAGCAAGATATTTGCACCATAGACGATGGATTTGGTGTGTTCAGAGCTCTCCTAGTTTTCCACTTAATATGGATTGTATTGCTAGAATTTTATCTACTATTACAAAGTAAGTTAAATGAAATAAATTGTACATTTAACATAACATTTTTTAAATTTTAGGATGCGTCTTCAAGAAGGATTAAGATTTGCTTATTCTTCTGGTGGGATTGTAAATATGATAATCGAACTTGAAGTTAAAGTATGTCGTGTTTTTAACTAATAATTCTTAAATTATTTATTTATATTCTATTAGACTGAGAAGTTAGGAGAAACAAATCCAGGGTTAGATAGCATTGACAATGTCGAAGATTATGAAAGGACAACCTCTGTTCTTCAATATGTGATGTTTCCACCAGTTACAGCTCTTGTCAAGTAAGATCGCAATATTTTTTTTATCTTTATAAAATTAATATTTTTTCTTTAGTAACGTGGCAGAAGATGATGAAGATCCTGAAGAAGATTTTGAAACTTCAGAAGAAAGTTCAGATCTGTTTCTCATTACTGAATGTTGGGCTGAGCCACAATATGGAACCATCTTTAGTACAACTGAAAATACATCCTTCAATGGTTTGGAGTATGACAGAGTTCCAACAAAGGTAAGTAATATCTATTTTTATTTGACCTCAGATTTTTTCTAATGCTTGCTCAGTTTTATGATGATTGCAAAGAAGAATTTATGCTCGAGTTGTCTAAAGTAAAGAAAAATAACAATTGGAATTTATCAGTAATGGTTGCGATTTATAAGTGAATGAATAGCTTTTTGAAATTATGTCATTGATCTTTTTGTTTAATATTTGCTCACCACGACATCTTTCATAAACAATACGACAATGGAAATAGACAAGTGAGTGGTAGGATTGAATGAGGTCTATATGTGTGCCCTTATCAGTTAAATGATTACTTTGTTGATTAATATAAACTTAGCAAATACGATTCTTATTTTACAAAAAAATCACATGAGACTGATTTATACTCAGGAAATTATTATGTAATCGCTTTAAGTTTACTTGCTGTAATTTGATATTAAATTGTTTCTTATAATGGCTTTCCCCTTTGGCCCTTCCTTGGACCTAGACAATGGCGAGGAATTCCTCTGCCAAATTCTAGAATTCGATTCATAAGTATCCGTTTACATTTGTATGAAAATATGAATAAGGATAGAAAATTTTGTCAAGTGGTTTCGTACACATTTTGTTTCACTCATTGGAATTTTTATAAGTATTGATTAGAAGCTTTAGTTAATTTTGAAATTATGATTGGAATGCATAGAAATAGTAGGTCAATTTTTTATTATTATTGTAATGGATTTCGACATTTTTATCTACGGCGGAAATAACGTAAACTTAAAGATAAAATAAAAGATTAGTTAATTGAATTAAATTTTTTCAAATTGAGCAATTAAAATAAATAAGTTTAAAATTTGCTGTTCGTAAATCAAGACAGTTAAATTATCAGAATTTTTTTATTTTAATAATTACATAAAAATAAATTGCAGATTCGTAATCAGCATCCTCAAATTAGTTTAAAATCCCAGTTTCATTGAAAAAATTCACATTTTTTCAACTTTGGCAGATTTTTGTCAAAATTTCGGAAAAAATTATTTCTTCAGATTTCGATAAAATTAATTGACTATTTAAGGATGCTGATTATGAATCTGCAATTTATTTGAATGTAAATCTTAAAATTCAAAAGTTCTGATAATTTAACTGCCTAATTTACCCTCACAACGTCAAATTATGATCAAATTTTTCATTTAAGAGCATGAGGAATATAGCCGGGCGAGACCAGCCCAAATTTTTGTTTAAATATCGATAACTTTTGAACGGGGACTTTAATTGCAATTTCAGAGGTGTTGTTAAAGTTATCGTTTTTTTAAACTAAAATTCGGGATAGTCTCGCCGGGCTATATGACTCATCTTCTTAACCTCAAAAATGACCCTTAGAATAAAGAAGTGCCTAATTAGGCGCCAAGGTTCTTTATTCTAAGAAATGACCTATACAAAAATTATTTAGAATTGAATTTTAAACAACTTTTTCCTTTACTATTTTTTACTGTGGTGACTCCTTAAGGTCTTAGGTCGAGGTCAACCTTGGACTCCCTCATATAACCCCAAAAATGGGCTATACAAAAGTTATTTAGAATTGAATTCTGAATAACTTTCTTCTTTACCATTTATTTCT